>JAPYYJ010002599.1:0-12570 GCA_028533885.1 Nasua narica | reverse complement strand
TGGTGGCTGCAGAGCTTGAGGGTCAGAGTTCCAGCATCAGATATGGTCTGGCCATTGTCCATTGTTACAGGTAGTCTCTCATTAGCAAGAACATCTATCTAATGACCAATGACTCTTTACCACTAAGCCATCCACAAAAAGGACTGTGATGAGAACTCTTCCTCAACACAGTGAGGGCAGAGGAGTGGCAGGCTGTAGATGAAGGGGCCACCCCCAATCAGTGCTTCCTTATGACAAGGGCACCACATACTCAGAGGGGCCTGCACAGCCCACACCGATCCTCTATCACTGAGGGCCTTTGTATAAGGATACCCGTGAATTAGAGAGGAAAAAGGTACTCCAACGTCCTCAAGAAATAGCCGTTTTTCATACAAGTCCTGAGAGGTGGTAATTTATTCAGTCATCTTTCAACATAATTCCTGCCTGATTGATTTTCTCTCTGGCTTCATCTTCTCCAAGGTGCCACACACCTGTTTTGGGTGAATACCAATAAGTATGGTGTACAGATAGGAGGGTTCGAGAAGTCGAATGAATAATGGAAAGAACTAAGCTAAAGCAAAAGAAAAAAAAAAGCTCGCCGTTTGTAAAAAATTAAAAAAAATAAATAATAATAAATAAAAAATCTGCTAAAATGATTACTAATATTGCTTTTTAGAAAAATAGCAATGGGGCGCCTGGGGGGCTCAGTCGGCTCAGTGACTATCTTCAACTCAGGTCATAATCCTGGAGTCCCAGGATCAAGTCCTGCACTGGGCTCCCAGCTCCGGGGGGAGTCTGCTTCTCCCTCTGACCTTCTCCCCTCTCATGCTCTCTCTCACTTTCTCTCTCTCTAATAAATAAATAAAACAAAACTAGCAATGAAAACTTCTAGCTCCTTAGAATTAGAAAAAGGGCTGGGATCCCCCAAAGGGAGATATACTTGGCATGATGTCACCAGCCTTAGCCAACACATTTTTGGCTTCTGTTTTAGAAGCTTGTGCTTTGGGTCTATGGTTCGAACCTGGTCTGCCACCTACCAGCAGGAGACCCTGAGTCACTTTTCAGGTTGTTTTCAGGAGTAGGGAGGTGATGTTCTAAGGGCTGATGTGACGCCTCGTGCTCAGTAAGCACTTAAGAAATGCAATGGGGAGGAATATGTCCACCCTTCCGGTACGGTGGCAGTGAAGGTTTGATAAAATGGAGATTCGGTCTAGCATAGCGCCTGGTGCAAAGCTGACTGGCCTCCATTCTCTTCACACCCAGAGGTGCTTTGTAAAGGATCTTACTGCATACTGGAAAGGGACCGTTGTCATATCATCATGTGCTAATTTGTATGATGGTGTAAATGTGTAGAAAGAAGAAATGAGAGTAACCAGGGAGTCTCCAAGGTGGGAGGAAAGGTAAGCAAGACTTTGAAGGGCAGTTGTTCCATTCGTATGTGTGCCTCACCAGCAGCATTCACTGACCCTTCCCCAGAGCCCCAACTCCTTTGGGAAACAGCCCTTGCCCCAGGCCCCATCAGTGTGTTGGGGCAGCCTGTGGTGGCAGACGACTTACACGTGCCCAATCATTCCCACACACTGACTGAAGGAAGCCCCCCCACACCCCGCAACTAGACCAAAGAGGGTCAACTGGTCAACTCAGGTTTTGACAATGAGGTTTCCGATCCTAAAGAGGCCACTGGCTTTGCCATTAGCCAGGAAGGGAGTTCCTGGATCAACACAGGGAAAAGCTAAGCTACGAAGGGGAAGAGACAGATTCTTGATATCTTCGGAATACCCAGGTCCAGTGGAGCCTGCAGCAACTCTACCGCTGGAGTTTTCCCTTATATAAGGCAACAAATGCCCTTCGTTTTGCTTCACCAGGTGAATGAAGTTGCTCCCACTCACAACCAAGAGAGTCTGACGGATAGAGCTGAGTAAGCTCTGGCTGACGGGGCAGAAAAGGAAGGAAATTCTAGGCACAGTCCCTGCCCTTCAGGGAGCTTATGTTCTAGCTGGAGAAGCATAGAAAAACCAAGCAACAGAAAAAATAAACCTGAAACCATGTGAGTTGTGATGAGCATCACAAGGTGAAGGAACGGAGGGCTGAGATAAAGAATCCTGGAACACTGCTTTCTTAACTCGAGACAACGTGGCGGGCAGAGTATGGGTGCCTAGAGGTGACCACATTCTGATCCCTGAAATGTACAACTATGTTATGTCACACGGCGAAGGGGGCTTTGAAGACGTAAGTGAGTTGAGTTTCTTGATTTGGGTAGAGCATTTAAAGAAGCGACATGGCCAGATGTGAAGGAGGAACATAAGCAGCCCTTAGAAACCATAACGGAGACTCCGGGAGGAACCAAGCTCTGCAAACACCTTGATTTCAGCCCAGAGAGACCCATTTTGGACTTGTAACACCTAGAACAGTAAGGAACACGTTGACATGGTTTAAGCCATCGAGTCTGCGGTCACTGGTGACAGTGACAAGAGGGACCTCCTAGAGATGGTCAGCCCTGGCCTCTCTGAGGAGCGTTTATGCTGAGTGCTGACGGATGAGGAGGACAGGGCCATGCCAAGATGGTGAGAAGACCACGTGGAAAACCTTGGGATCAGAAAGAGAAGGCTGGTGTGTTCTGAGAACAGCATGAAGATTGTTCCGGCTGAAAAGCATATTGCATAGCCTTGAAGTTCAGAGAGGAATTTAAAGTGCTTTAAATATTCACTGCAACCTAACTTTGGGGGGGAAACAAAGCACTCTTTAATGATTTCCTTGATTTTAAACTCGTTGAGGGCTAGGACTGAAGCTCATCCATATATTAATAATAACTAGCACAAAGAATTCCACAAAGTGCAATTTTCCTTCGTAATTCCAATTTATATGCCTATTTAGATTCCTAACATGCATTCCAGATCTTCTGAATGTGTCTTATTCTCATATATTCTGTTCCTGTTGCACCCAGCAGTATATTCATGTGCCCAACCCATAATAGGCACTAAATAAATATTTGTTGGATAAATATGCCTGGGGTTTTTGGTTTGAAAATACACCCCCTGATGCTATATATCCCCCATGACCTGTTCTCCCAAGTCATCCTAGAAATAATAAAAATGTTTTGATGGGTTTCAAGAGGAAGACGACAGACCCCAGGGCCCACGATTCGGCTACTGTTGCTACCTGTCTGATCAGGGGGTGCAGGGGCATGGGAGAGGAAGGACTAGTGATTTGTTCATAAAGTATTATCAAGATATCAAGCGAGCTGGAGGTCACTAATAATGGCAACTGCCTCATGCCGAGAAGAAAATATTTTTTTTGGAGGGGGGCTGTCCCCCACACCACTTGAGCTGCTGAGCGAGCAAAAAAGCAATATGAATAAACTCTGCGGGCACAAGAAGTCTGGGGCTCCCTTTTAAATCAGTTCCTAGAAGGCGAGAAACCAGTATATCATAGTGAGACAATCATTTATAATGGGACCATTATTAGGAGCCAAGATATAAAAATTGTACATGAAACAGCCTTATAAGCAGATTCAGTGCGTGGCTGATTAACCTCCCTGTCCCATCGGGGGCCGGGTGGCTCAGGGGAGGGGTAATGAGATGTGGAAGTCATTCGCCTCGAGGTCACAGGTTTAAAGCTGGACATGTGAGAAGAGGCCTAATTGCTGCTCCTGGGTGACTCGGCAGAGTGCGTATGGGCAGGCGCCGCCTTGTGGGCCTGGAGACGCGGAGACTGGGGTTCGAGTCCCTGCGCTGCCCCTGAAACGGCTGTGGGCTCACAGATGCTCCCGCGGCCTGGCCTTCCTCCATGGACACAATTCTGTTTAGGCTCATTCCTTCCTTTCTCTTTCTTTCTTTCTCTTTCTTTCTTTCTTTCTCTCTCTCTCTCTCTCTCTCTCTCTCTCTTTCTTTAAGATAAATATGAGTATGCTTGGCACATGGTAAGAACTGCTATTTTCTAAGAATACATGTTTTCTCGTGCATTCTTGGGCATCAAAAGGGCTGGATGTAGCTCTGAATATCACAAATTCCAGTGCTGCTGGAACTTCTTGGGTCTGGATAGCTGCACAGAGCTTTTCTGCCATTTCCAGTGAACAAAGCAGAGGCCCTTACCTTGCGGTATCTAATTTGGGTTACCAGGGGCAAGGATGGTAGCAGCGCTAATTTGTCACCAAGAGCCTACTACGGTTCAGGCACGGTTTTAAGCATTGTGCCTCTATTCACTACATTTATCTTTGCAGAATCCCTGTGGGGTGGGTCCTAACACCAGTATGGCTTATATAAGTGTGATCCCACGGTTTTACACCTCGTACGATGAAAGACACTATGTGTACCCAGACAGGAGGATTCCAGAGTTGAGTTAACTGTTCAACTATGTCCCGAACATCAAGGGCTGGGCAGAATCAGGAAAGATGCTTTCCCTGCATCTGTGTTGAGCGTGCTTCACGCCCAGGCTTCCCTACTAATGCACCCGGATGTGGAATCGGTCCCAGCAGGAGCAAAAGAAAGAGTGGTCAGAGTGGAAACTCTCCACAGACCCACAGCAGCTGTCTTAGCTGGCAGAAGCCCACTGCGAAAACGTGAAGCTTGGCTTCTCCATCTGGTGGTTCCCGGTGGCAGGAACATTCTAGAAACAAGTAAGGTGAGAACCGCTGACCCGGGCAGCACGAAATTTGACCTGGTGCACACAGGTGGCACTCGACAAAGTGGACGGATACTACTGAGGCCAACATGAAAGTGGGGGGCTCAAAGGGCAAGGAGCAATGAGAGGGACTTTGAGCAAAAAAGGTGATGGAAGTGACAGAAAGATGAGGCTGGAAACCCAAGTCTTGGGTTCAATTCCCGCCTCTGACCTCTTTCTCCCTGTTCTCTTTGCCCTACCTCCTCCCTTCTGCCTCCTCCCCACCCTTCTCCTTATCCTCAAAATAAGGGCAAATGCCTTCCTGACAACAGGGGAGAACAGTGCTTTGCAAATATTCCTTGATTAGGAATTCAGATGTGGGCATATACCAAAGGGCCCTGAGTTTAAGTTTTTGCTAGAGGGAGAGAACTGTACATTACTTTGGGGGCAGGAGGTCTCCTACACAGGTATGTCATACCTAATTTAATACAGTACTTAAGTGTTAACTCTCCAATAAATCGCTTGTTGTCCCCCCCCCCCCCAAACCCTGTACTTTCCAAGGACCTGAGGCTCTTGATGAAAAGGGAGGAATAATCCTTTCTTTGGTGTCTGCCATCAAGATCTATTTGGTAACCCACTCCTCTAATGCCGCCTGTGCAGAGAAATAATTTCAGCTCCCCGTTAATTTGAGTATTGAACTGAAATTCTGCAGCTGCTTGCTGCCAAGCCTGAAAGCAGAAATTAATTTCAATGACCCAGGCGAGTGGAGGGGAGCTCTGTCAGGTAATTAGTCTTCGTCTTTCGCTACTCAGGGTCTATCACTGTGCTAATCCATACATAAACCCAGGCTTTCCCTGAGTCGCTGGCCATCTGCGGGGCCGTTTAACTACCTCTTGCTTAGGTTCGCCAAGAGCCTGGGCATCTGCAGGGAAACGGATGACGGCTCCCTTTCATGTTTCCCTTCCTTCTACCTATTTAGGGCCCACAGAATTAATGCGTCTGATTTACATGTTCTTTTCCTGTTTGATCGAGTCTGCTGTTGATTAAGTGGAGGTGGGGGTGGGAGAAGGGAGGGGGAAGCGTTCCCATTCCTGCAGCGTTCTGACTTGCCAGTTTATTAATGAAAGAGGCACCCATATTGATGGCCCGGACACGACAAGTGCCACAATTACAGGGTATGTCCTTCCAGGCATCTAATTAAGAAGGAGTCTTTTCTGCCCTGGAGGGAGTTGTACTGTCCTATTTGCATTTGATTCTGCCTTAGGATAGGGGCTCCCCAGCCTTTTCCTTTAGGAAAATCTCCCGGGGGAACACAAGACCCTAGACCAGAAAAAAATAAATGCAGGTATGGGAAGCTTTGTTCTCAGTGAGGACATTTTGAAATCCAAGGCAAAGAATGATTTTTGGAGAAGGCACCTGTTCACAAAGTGCAGCCCGCCTTCCTCCATCCCTGTCCCACGCTTCTCTGGGCTTCGTGTTTCTTATGCTTCCAACCCTGAAGGAACTGGGTAGCATAGTTTAACACATCAAATAGTAGCTATGGTAATTTTTTGAGCACCTAGGAAAGGACTACATCCGCTAGCAGAGTTCACCGTAGAGCAACACTGTGGGCGGATTTCTGCCATTCTGCTTCACAGATCAGAAAATTAGAGTTCGGCTCAGGGAAGGACCACAGCTGGTGGTTCTTTCCGGCTCGAAGTCCTTCTTTCCTTCCACTCCATGCAAGCAACACTCAAAGGCCGAAGGGGCCAATCTGCAGGCCCACCGTATTCTGGCCCAGAGCAGCTGGCCTTCGGAGGCACTCTGATGCTTCCGGGGAACTCATAAATCTGGACTTTCACATGAATTCCTCCTTAAATGGTGTTCATTCATCTATTTGTGAATGAAACTTGCATTATCTGCAACTTCAGAGACTCTATCTGCCTTCATAGAATCAAGATCTATTTTTTTAACCATGTTTGTTTGCTTATTTATTAAATTTTGAACACGTCATTCAAATGAAAATGACCCAGCTTTGTTTGTGGGCTTTGCCCACTCTCCTATCTGGATGGTCGCACACTCTGAAACTGTCCCTGGCATGGTGCCAGATCTAAACTGGAAACCATAGTGGTGTCCAAAGGCCTTCCTCTTCATCTCCCCAGGGTTGACACCAGATCACTGCTCTCCCCTTTTAACAGGTCTGGTCCCTCACGAAGGCCAGGTGCAGAGAAATCAAGCAGGTGCACCCTGAGTCTGGGGGCCTCTGCCCTGCTCCACCTGTCCTGCAGAGTCCTCTTGAACCAACCCTGGGGTTATTCCCAAGTCAGGACGGGACCAGTTATGGGACGTCGGTCACCTAGTCAAGTGCGGAAGTATCTTGTGCATCGTGAGACCCAAGGAAACCAAACTACACAGGCCTGTGGTTCTTTTTCCCCATTATGTTCTTGCCCCAAACAGAACAATGGTGACTGAGCACTGGACAGCAAGCCTGACTTTCTACCTCAGTCTTCCGGAGTCCAAAGTGGCCTCCATATCCCTCTCTCCTTGCCTGCTGGGAGACTGTAAAAGGAAAGCGGGTCTGACAATTAGTAGGCCTGCAGGACATCAAGCTCCCACTACCAGCTCCCCAGACATCTTAATTCTCTTGCTTTGGACTCTTATTGTTCAAGTTTTATTCTTTGGGAGTTTTTTAGGTTTTTGTTTTTGTTTTTGTTTTTACATGCCTAAGACTAAAGTTTGGAAATGGGAAAAAAAAAAAAAAAACAACGCAAACCCCAAATCTTCACAGGAGCTACAACTGTGAAATCTCCTAATCATTTCTCATTTCAGGATGAACTCCTGCAAATGACAACACTCTTTCCCAAAGGAGAGACGGAGAGAGGGAGAGAGGGAGAAAGGGAGAGAGGGAGAGACGGAGAGACGGAGAGACGGAGAGAAGGAGAGAGGGCGGGAGACTTGACAAACAGAACAGTAAAGCAGCAAGGCTCCAAAGTATTTCACTGAGATAAGAAGCGCCCTCTCCTGCCTCTGACCCCCTTCCGTCCCCATCCGCCCTGCTGCTGGAGGCACTGCGGAGAAGTCAGAGGCATTAGTCTGCCATCAAGTAGCACTGCCGTACACATTCTATAGGCGTCAACTGCAATTAACAGGGCCACTGAGAAAAGGCAGGTACAGGCCAGACAAAGGGAGCGCGACCGATCTTATCAGAACCCGAGGCTGGCAGGTCAGGCCTTTCCAACGCTGTTTTCATAGGGGGAAAAAAAAAGAAAAAAAAGGGTGGCGAAAGGAGAACTGGGCAGGGGAAAGAAAGCTGGACCAGGGAGGAGGGAGAAGCCCCGGGAGTGAGAGGAGCCCGCCTACTGAGAAGAGAGGTTCAAAAATGGAATGGCAGACCCCGAGCCCACTCCCGGGGTCCAGACCCTGACTCCGCCGGGACGACGCAGGACACTTACACACGTCTCCCACCCCTCCAAGCCTCAGTTAGCTTCTCTGTAAAATGAGAAGAGTACGGTCACAGTACCTTCCTGCTTTGTTTTGTTCTAACTGTCCCGTGAGATAATGTTTGCCAAGGGCTACGCGCCGTGCCTGGTACAAGAGCACTATTCTAGGAGCTGCACTTCGAGGGGGCAAGGAGACACGGAGACCCAGGAGAGAAGCAGCTTCTTGATGCACGCGTGCATCCCAGGGGGGACTCCGGCACCGCAGAGACAGGGGACCAGGTTGTCCACTGGTGGAGCCAGGCATGGGCACTTTTCCTCCTCGCAGAGGAAGGAAAGGTCCTGCAGAAAAGCAGTCTTGCATCTAGCAAGCAGGTCACAGACGCTGACACCAAGCACAGAGCTCCCCAGGAAACCCCTCCATGATGGGAGGCGGGCCCGCACTCGCTGCAGCAGGCCCCGGGCCAGGAGAACATTATCCAGGCCACATGTGCCGTCCCTTGGCTCCATTTTGACATCTCCCCGCCCCCTACCTCCAAGGTGCTTCAATTTCTTTCAAACAGAAGACAGAGAGCACCTACCATGTCTTTAGTTCTGTGCCATTTACCAAGGGGCCGCCGGAAGAACAACCTCTATCACCCTCTCCTTTCTTTCTTTGTCATCAGGGACTAAGCAAGTGCAAGATGGTAGAAAGTGCCAGAGAAATTTGATTTCAAAGGCCAGGTGGGCCACTGGTGAGTAACATGACCGTGGACCATTTGCTTGAACTGTGACAAGCCTCATCCGTCACACGGGGGCAGGAATGTTTATCATGGGACTATTGCGAGCAGACACGGAAGATGTCAGAGGTGGAGGGTGGGTGTCCAATGCATGCTATCTGTTTTTTATCACTGCGGGTTCCTCGAGGTGCTCTAGATGGACAGGTGCCGGTAGCGTGAGCGTCGGCTTCTCTCACACGCGCTAGTGCCCCTGTCTGGAACTGGGCAGACGGGGGAACGAGTCCAAACCACACCAGCCTCTTTGGTGCGATAAGGAGCTCTCTCCAGTGCAGACTGGTCTTATGAACTCTTTAAGTGATCAAGCTCATGCTGGCCCAGTGAAGAAGTTATCTGAAAGGACCAGCCAAATTAACCGGAGGTTGAATACTTCTTGATCCTCTTCCAGAAACAAACGCACAGCTCCAGGGAAGGTGGGGAGACTCCTCTCTATTTTTACTTCCCGAGCTAAGCTGCCTATTTTTGTTCGCACGCCTCAGTAATTGGGCGCTTACCTTTCAGACCCTCTTAGAATTCCAGAAACTGGAGGCTAAAAAATACGTTAATTTAAATTTTTAAAAGTTCCCATGGAGAGAGAAAAGGGGGTCATTACTAGTAAGCAAGAGGACTGAGCATGGTGAGGGAGGAGAGCAGTCACTCGATTTTCTATCAGGAAAAAAATAACACACAGCAAAACCTCATTAAGTCAGTATCGGTTTATTCAAAAGAGCTTATCACTTGCAGCAACTATTCCCCAATCAACTGGATGCCTCTATTGTAATCTCCTTTAATGCGGAGAGCCTGATAATTAAATATATTAATATATCAGAGAGGCCAGACTCGGTTTGTTGGGTGGCATGGGGCACTCTGCGGCGACACGTCTGAAGTGTCCAGCAAAGCAATCCGTGCATAGTAGGGATTCAGTCCCGCCCAGCTTCCTCTCCCTGCGTTTTTGCACTATCAAAGCTTCCGTCTGGTCTATAATATGTCTAGGCCTTATCAATAATAACACGTTTCCATTTTAATATACTACCTTTTATTAAACCGGAGCCACAAACTCTTAATAGCCAGGGCCTTTTCAAGGCACTTTAATCACTGCTGGAGAGCAGATGTCCCTCGGAGGAAAACACGGGCAATGTTCAGCGGCAAGGATGGGGACCGTCCATCCACCTTCGTGGGGGCAGAATGAGTTACGGGATTGTATTATCAGTGCAATTAGGCCGGGCTCCCTGTGCACTTCCACAGTGGACCTCCGCGCCCTGGATGGCAAGAGGCACTTTCCTCTGTGACCTGGTTTCCAAAGCATCTTTTTCCCCGAAAAGCAGCCACCACTGATGCCAGCAGAGAAAGGCAACTCCTGAGGTTTTGTTTTTGTTTTCGTTTTAACTGAAGTATAACTGACATATCATACCCTTTTAGTTTCAAGTATACATCATAGTGATTTGATATTTTCATAATTACTAACTGATCCGCAGGATAACTTAGTTATCTGTCACCAAAGTTACTACAATGTCATTGACTATATTCTCTATGCTGTATATTACACCCCCATGACTTATTTATAACTGGAAGCCTATACCTCTTAATCCCCTTGCCCTATTTCACTCACCCCCGAAACCCTCCTCCTCTGGTAACCAACAGTTTCTTCTGTGTCTATGAGACTGCTCCTGTTTTGTTTTGTTTGGGTATTTGGGGTTTTTTTTAGATTCCATATATAAGTGAAATCATACAAAATTTTTCTTTCTCTGGCTTATTTTACTTAGCATAATACCCTCTAGGTCCCTCCCTGTTGTTGCAAACAGCACGATTTCCCCCTTTTTAACGGCCAAGTAATAGTCCATTGTACATGTGTACCACCTTTGATCTGTTCCTGCATGGACACTCAGGTCACTTCCGTATCTTGGCCATTGTCAATAACGTGGCAGAGGGTGGCCTAGATCTCTCAAAACTGTTTTCTCTTTCATCAGGTAAATACCCAGAGATGGAATTGCGGGATCATATTTTTTATTTTTTGAGGACCCTCCATACTGTTTTCCATAGTAGCTACACTAATTTACATTCCCACCAACACTGTAGGAGGCTTCCTTTTCTCTCCCCATCTTTGTCAATACTTGTTATTTCTTGATGTTTCTTCATCTTTTTTGATAAAAGCCAATTTAACAGGTATGAGGTGATATTTCATAATGGTTTTGATCCAACTCCTGAGTTCCGTGTGTACCTGCCATTTACAGATTTTGCCCAACATGGACAGCCAGGGCAAACCAACACACAGTGCTTCTCATAACGATGGTAAGGCCAACAATGGTGAGCACAATAATGATGTGAATGTTGATGACAGGAGGTGAATGGCGATGCTCGCTAAGCACTGAGCACTGAATGTAGCTGTGTGTGTGCCATTCAAGCACTTTCTGCATCTAATCTTGTCAGCAATGCTCTGAGGAAGAGATTGGTACAGCCCCCATTCTGGAGACGGAGACACTGCAGCTCAGGGAGGAGAAGAGACTTGTCCAAGGCCCCAGAAAGTAAGTGGCCCACCCAGGATATGAACGCGGGTGGGAACTCAAGTTCTGCACATCACCCAACACTCGGGTGTCTTAATCTGTTCAACGGCAATAAGAAAATGCTAGAGATGGGCAGCTTACACAACAGATATTTATGTCTCACTGTTTCTGGAGGCTGGGAAGTCCAAGATCAAGGCATGGGCGGATTCAGCATCTGCTGAGAGCACTCCGCTGGGCTTACAGATGGCCACCTCAGGCTGCGTCCTCACACAGCCATTCCTCAGTTCACGCGCACGTGCACACACACACACACACACACGCACACAGAGACAGCGATATCTCTGGCCTCCTCTTTCTTAGAAGGGCACTGATCCCATTGTGAGCATCCTGCTCTCATGACCTCATTTAAACCGAATCACCCCCAAAGACCCCACCTACAAATACTATCACATTGGGGGTGGGGGCTTCAACACAGGAGTTTGGGGAGTTACATTCAGTCCAACTCTGACTCTCCTTTTGTGTGGCCAGAAAAAGCGCATCAGAACGCCTGCCCTTCCTCTCAGATGAGCGGTCCCTAACGTCCCTTAGCCAGGATCTAAGGCAGCGTGGCTGAGATCCAAGTCCACCTGCATCCTTCCCCAGGCCTCCGGGATGCTGGATTAGAGGAATAGCCAGCCAGCCAGCCAACAGGCGGCATACTTGAGTCTTAGACTGAAAGAGTTCCATGCATCTGATTCTAGCCCAGAGCTGGACCCCAGCTAAACCTGAGTCCGACAACATTCAACCACAGATACTGAGGGAGGAAAGAGCATGGTTTGGGCATCAGAAAGAGTTAGATTTGAAATGTAATGGTCCTGGGCAAGGTGTCCTGTCTGTACTGCGGCAAAAGCGATCCTGCAGGGAGGCTGACAGGACTGTAGGAGGAATCCCAAGGGGAGCTGTGGCACGGAGTGTGGCACGCTGCAGAAAGTCCCAAAGTA
Source organism: Nasua narica (assembly GCA_028533885.1). Taxonomy (NCBI): domain Eukaryota; kingdom Metazoa; phylum Chordata; class Mammalia; order Carnivora; family Procyonidae; genus Nasua; species Nasua narica. The sequence continues at coordinate 340 of JAPYYJ010002599.1, read as the reverse complement.
CCAGCGCCTGAACGGGAGCCTTCTTGCGCCAAGCACTTTCTCCCGGTCCTTGTTCACAAATTCAGCACCTACTCCGACCCCCCTACACACACACACTCTCTCTCTCACACACATATACATTCACACACTCTCACACATGCAAACCCATGTACACTCACTCTCACACACGCACACATGTACGCTTACTCCCTCACATACACGTACACTCTCTCACATACACATATGCACACACTCTCACACATGCACACCCATATACACCCTCACGATCACAATGCACACGCACACATGCACACCCACATACACTCACATTCTCACACACGTACACTCACACACACACACA
>JAPYYJ010002598.1:0-12571 GCA_028533885.1 Nasua narica | reverse complement strand
AGCAAGGGATAGAACTAGGTTTGGGCTTTTTATTTACTTTTAAAATCTTTCAGTGAGAACATAACTGAATAGAAGAATGAGCCTAGAATCCAGGAGTGGGTATCATGGAGGAGATAAGTGATTTGAATAACTTTTGTATTTGTATTCAGAGAAGCAGCATGATAGAAACGTCTAAGGGATTCTGGCGCCCAAATGGGTTCAAATCCTGGCTCTGCCACTTATTTATGGTCTTGGACAAGTTACTGCTTTAACTCTGTTTCAAATTTCTCCTCTAAAAAAAATAGACAAATAATATCTCCTTCATAGGATGAGGATTAAACAAACTAATAGGTACAAAATGTTTATACCAGTGTATGAACATATATAGGCATGTAGTAGGCACTCTATTTGGTTATTAAGTTCTTACTCTGCCATAAGGCCCTTTTTTTCAAAAAAAAATTTTTTTTGAAGATTTTATCTATTAACTTGGGGAAGAGCAGAGGGAGAGGAACAAGCAGACTGAGCACAGAGCCTGACGTGGGGCTCTATTCCACGACCCTGAGATCATGACCTGAGCCAAAATCACATCAGGCACTCAACTGACTAAGCCATCCAGGTGCCCCCCCCCTTTGATTTTTTTTCCAAATGTCTTATCACTCAGTCCTCATAACAACTGGCAAGTAGATGGTATTGATCCCCTTTTGCAGATCAGAAAAACTAGCCTCAGTGCAGTGAAGGAGCTTGCCTGAAGTCCTCCATCCATCGACCCACAAATACATGTTGGGAACTAAGGTGCTAATGCTGTAGGAAACTTCGTAGAGCAATACAGATCCAAATCCCTACCCTGTGGAAACTCCAGAACTGGGACCTGAACCCAGATCTGTCTTTTTTTCCTTTTAATGTTTTTTTCCTCCCTCTTAACAATTCAATTTAATGATCACTGTGTTTAGGATTGGTCATTTAATGATCGAGACGGTGCCCCACTTCCTTAACTTAGTGCTTACAAAATTGAAAATGATCGTGCTGGGGAGTCCTAGGGAGGCAAGCGACATGGATTTAAGGATGAGATCCCTTGGAGTGCAGATGTGGAATAGCCCCGTCCGATGTGTGCCTCTTTGGCTGTGGGTCTCTGCGGGGAAAGACCAAGATTCAAGTCCGGGGCTGGGCTGAGACGGGGAGGTGTCTGCTCTCAGCTCTGGTTGAAGTAGGAAGTGCAGTTCTGTCTTGCCCCATCTTGGGATGAGGCTCTCACCATCCCAGGTGGCATAGCCAGCGCTGCAGCCTCCCAGAAGGGTCCTACTTGTGGAGTCCAGGTGCCAGCCTACTGTCCCCATTTTGTGAGCCTCGAGGGGCGGTGCCCCATTGTGTGAGATGACTCTGGGCCTGTTGGAAGAACCGAGTGGAGGAGAGCTGGGGTGAGGCACACACAAGATCTCAGAGCAGGCCTGCTGGAAATACAACAATCCCCTCCATAATTTGGAGGATACATCATGTGACTTAGTATGTGAACTTGTCGCTGCTAATACAGGGACGAGTTGAGGTGGAGTATTCTCTTTGAGCCATCACTTGTCCATGTCACTGTTGAGGGAGAAAGGCGCGGCTATATGGGGCTTACGTATCCCTCCACAGACTAGCTGGAGGGTGGAGGAATCTAGGAATTGGTCATGGAACCTAGCATTTGAAAGTTGCTGAGGTTGGGGCACCTGGGTGGCTCAGTGGGTTAAAGCCTCTGCCTTTGGCTCGGGTCATAATCCCAGGGTCCTGGGATCGAGCCCTGCGTTTGGGGGGGGGGAGTCCCTGCTCAGCGGGGAGCCTGCTTCCTCCTCTCTCTCTGCCTGCCTCTCTGCCTACTTGTGATCTCTCTCTCTGTCAAATAAATAAACAAAATCTTTAAAAAAAAAAGTTGCTGAGGTTTCTAACTTTGTTATTTGGCTTATTTCAGTTAGGGAGAAAGTTTTCAGGTGAGTTTTCTTGTGCTTATAAAAAGATTCTCTTGTGGGGACAGAGAGGAGCAGGGGCAGTGGAGGGGGGCAGGGCTTTGATTTCCTGATCCCACGGGTGACCCAAACTCTGCCTTTCAGGCTGCTGTATACCCCAGCGCTGTGTTTAAATATTTTAGAATTTGCTGGATTTTAAAATTATTAGCCACAGAATCCCAACAGTGGAAGTGAGGCTTTTAAATTAAACCGATTATGTTTGAGCTGATTGCAAGGTCGTCAATAACGCCACTCACACGAGTAATTGAAGGGCTCTGTGTTTGCGTACTTGGCTTCTTTACAAGGGACCCAGGCTCCTGAGAGCTTCCCTAACTCAATAGCCCTCCTTACCCTGAAATGGCCCATTAAAAGATGCCTGTTGGGTGGTAACCTCCCCATACGTTTTCTCAATAAAGAGAAAAAGATGGGAAGGGGCGGGGTGGTGGCGGCGGAGTGGGGGGAGGCTTCTCTTGCATTTCGAGCCACCGCCTCTCAAAGCCGTCTGGAGCAGACTGTTTAGTTCTGTGTCCCCGTCCCATTCAGGCCTTTGCATGCTTTGAAGCTTTCTTTAGCTTTTCCCCGCGCCTCGATGGCAGATCTCTCAATAGGCAAAAGCCCAGCTCTGGGTAGCTGAAAGGCCCCTCCGCACACGGCTCTGCATGTTAATGGTGCTGGCTGGCCGGGGACAGCGTGCTGGCGGGACGAGGGCTGCTGCGCAGGCCCCGGCAGCTGCCTCCGGCTCGGGGTCGGAGTCTGCGTAGGTGTCTCAAGTTGCCTGTTTGCTTTCTTGCAGATCTATACGGACTGGGCCAATCACTACTTAGCCAAATCGGGCCATAAACGTCTCATCAAGGACCTCCAGCAAGATGTGACAGATGGTGTCCTCCTGGCTCAGATCATCCAGGTTGTGGGTAAGAGCGGGTTTTACGTTGGGGACTGAGGACTTGCAGGGGACACCCGGAAGGGGACGAGCCGGACAAGGGGCATGGAACACCAAAATCTCCCAGAAGAATACAGTGTTTCTGTTGCATGTGTTGACGGTTTACTTGATAAGGTCTCGTGCTTGGGGAAGCGTGGGTGCCAGCTTGCTTTCCTGATACGATGACCCTCTTGATGGCCTGAGAAGAGCTGGAGGGGGTGCTGGAGCTGGAGAAGGGCTTCTTGCCCCTGTCTTTCTGGTTCTCCCTTCTCCACTCCCTCCCCACCCCTCTGATGGTACTTCTTTTGTGGGTTACTTTGGAAATACTTACCAAACACAAACCGAAGGTACCGTAAGACTGGTTTAGTCCTGCCAACTCTAATTGGGTCTGAGAAGGCAAAGGATCCAACTCTGCAGAGGGTTGGTTCTGGTTTTACTGCTGGGGGAAGGGAGCTAGGACTGCGTGTCAGGAAGAGCGGGTTCGTCCCGGGAAGGCAGGTAGGCACGGCTCTGCCTCGTGCCAAAGGAAAAGGCATAAAAGGACAGAAGCCCCAGCCCGTCAGGTGTGCGTTGTGGGAGAGTTGCTTATCTTTCAAGTCCAAGCAGAGTGGCCTTTTACGTAAAGTTGTAGTTGTGCTCACCTCCGTGGAGATTGTACCTGAAAACCCAGGCGAGCTGGCCTTGGCTGGAAACTTGTGGACGGACACTGCCACTCAGGTGCAAGTGGCCCTGCCGTCCTAAGATTGAATTCTTAAGACTGGCTTGCGCTTGTTCCCCTCCTTCCTTCCTGCCCTGTGTCTGTCGTCTGTCGCTGTGTAACACACAGCCGTGCGTGTGTCATCTCATGGTTTCTGGGTGTCAGAAGTGCAGGCACGGCTTAGCAGGTGCCTCATCAAGGCTGCAGTCAAGGTGTTGGCCCGGGCTGAGTCCTCTTTAGGAGGCTTGACTGGGGAGGGGGCCAGGCCCTCTCAGTGTTGGCAGATGCATTTCCTTGAGGTCGGAGGAGGTGAGTCCTGATTTCTCCCTAACTCTTGGCTGGAGGGCTTTGCTCTTCGAAGCAGCTCTCAGCTCCTTGGTGTGGTTGCTTGGATTGATTTCTTCAATGCCACCAAGAGAGAAAGTTTCTAGAGCTAACTGGCTAGCCATTTGCAGCCTTCTGCAATGTAACGTGATTGTGGGAGTGACATCCCGCCACCTTTGCCTTATACTGTTGGTTAGAAGCAAATTCGAGGTTCTGTCACCTCCCCACAGGAGGGGATCGTGCAAGGGTTTGAAGTTAAGCAGGAAGATCCCTGGGATGACCTGGACGTCTGTCTGCTAGACTTCTTCCTTTTCATCCTCTCCCTCCTCCCACTTCTCAAACTTTTCTGAGTATGGTTGGCGCCCAATGTTCCATTAGTTTCAGGTGTGCAGCATAGTGATGGAAGTTTTATCCATTATGCTGTGCTCACCACAAACGTGGCCTCCGTCTGTCACCATGCGTCATTCTCACAGCATCAGACTGAACTCCCTATGCTGTGCCTTTGATCCCTGTGACTGACTCATTCTGTACCTAGAAGCCTCCATCTCCCGTTCCCCTTCACCGTTTTGCCTACTCCACTCTCCGCCCCTTCCTTCCTCCTGTGTAGTCATCTTGGACTGGAACGGATTTCTCTTCCTCCCACTCTTCATCACTCCTGCCAATCTTTGACAAATTTCTCTCCATTTCTTCTGCATCCCTATGAACTAGGGGGTACTCGCCTCCTTTTGCACCTGCAGAAACTGAGGCTCAGTGAGTCTCAGTAGCTCAGTGGCACACAACTAGTCTGGAGGGGATTCTGGTTTGGGTCAGCTTGCTCCTAAAGCCTCTGTTCTCTGCCCTGCTCTATTATACCCCCACCAATCCAGAGGCGTGGAGCCCAGTACAAGGGTCTGGCTCCCTTCACTTCAGTTCAGGACCATCTGTTGAGTGCTGACTGTGTGCTCGCACAGTACTCCAAGCTAGGGATAAAGAGACAAATGTGCAAGGCCTGTAACCTTGGAAGAAGGAGTGCCGTCTTCTTGCTGAGATCTTCATAGAAGAGAGGACTTGGCCTCGAGCCGAGTTTTGCTCTCTACATCAGCAGTGTCACGCGAGGGACGACTGTGGCTGGATCTTGGGGCTGTGTGGTTTTCGACCAGGACCTTCTCAGCTTTCAGCACTGGGAGCAAGAGAGCAAGTGGGAAAGGATAGAACCGAGAGGCCTTGCTCTCATCCCAGCTTCACTGCTCCCAACCGTGGGACCTCAGAGTCCTCTTCCTCTGCTGCCTCTGTTTCCCTGCCTTTAAAATGGGCACACCCTGGTTTTTGTGGCAGTCTTAGGAAATGCAAGGCAGGTAGCAAACATGACATGAGTTTGGAAAGTAAAGTGTTCTCGGATAGCACTCGGTAGTCACTTGCTAGAAAGATGTGAATATGAGCGTGCCAAGGCCTTGGCATGCACGTTCGAGTGTGTCATGATAGATGGTTCTGTTCGTCACGGGCGCAGCACCGATGAACGGGAGCATGTGTGTCAGGAGATGACCAAGCACAGCGCTACAGAGGGTAGCGAGTAGTTCTATCCTTGCGTAGGAGGACCCTTCCTTGAATCTACCCAGAGGACGTGAACCTCCCTAGACAGTGGCCTCTCTGGGCCTGAGGCCACCAACTGGCCCTCCCTCGGCCCTCCGGGAGAGGCTTGCTCCTGCCGGGGACTCTGTAAGTGAAGCCAGACGTTAGTGCCTCTGCCCTTGCCCCTGCTGGGCTCACCCCCTCTGCTCTGATTGTGGAGAACAGAGACCCAGAGAATGAGGAGCGGAAAAGGGAGCGACACGGAGGCGTCCCGTGTGACTACTTCTGTGGATTTTTTGTCACCCAGTTCAGAGCGCTTAATCTTTGCGTATCTCGTGAATACAGATTTCTTGGTGAGGGAGGGGAAGCAGCGTTTTCTGACCAGGCTGTAGAACTATTAACCACTTGTATGCTTTACTTTGAAGCCCTTGCTTTCTCCCACACGTATGTCCTTTAAAATAAAATGTGGGAAGATACGTTTGTATGCGTGCATGTATTTAACATACATATGTGCGTGTGTGCGTGTCTCTAATGGTCTATCTGAAATTTTCCCAGGATTGCCATGCTGTGTTGGACAGAGTTCTAGTGTTGCAGTTGTTCTTTGGCTGGTGAGCCCCCATTGATCTCAAAGTCCGTGTCTTTCCTAGCTCCCCCACACAGAGCTGGAGGGACCCTCCTCTGTCATTCCACTGGCTTCTGTACTGGGCCTGGGTCTGAGTCGTCTTTCTTTTTGGCTCTCTACAGCATCTAACATGGTGGCCAGTGAGCAATGATGTTGAAGAAAACTTGAGAGGATTAGGGATTAGACTCTTATTCACTGTAGCTCCTGCTTCTGCAAGCCTGGTTGGATTGTGTCCAACAGGTGGCCTGGATGTTTCCCCTTCTCAGCAGTTACTGTTTTTCTGAACATGCCTCTAAATGGGATGTCACTCTCTCCTCCTTTCCAGGATTTTGTTGCAAGTCTCAAGGTTTCAAAGGGACCTCTAAAGCCCTAACCTGATGCATGAATGTCTTTTATGAAGAAGAGTCCACAGATTGTTAAATACTTCCTGTGATGGGCAGCTTACTACCCCTTGCCCCTGTCAGCTAGTTCTAATGATGGAGAGTTGGAATCCTCCCAAAGATTTTCTTCCACTAGGTCAAAATCTGCCCCCCACCCCTTGGTAGTATCTCCTTGTAAGTACTAATTCTGCCCTCCATGGCTACAAAGAATTGACCATAATCTGAGACCACAAGAGCTTCAAAATCGAGGACAGTTGTGGATTATAATTATGGCATAAGATAGGAATCTATAAGTCTCTACTGACAGATACATCTATCAGTGGAGAAGAAAGGACTCCACTGTTTTGGAGAACAAATAAAGGGCGGGTTGCAACAATAATGATAAAGATTAGTTACGGCAAGAAGCAATGGATGCTGACATCGGAGGAGAAGATTTGAGGAGCAAGCAATTTGCATGGTCTCCAAATGTCTCTTCACTGATTGCTTATTAGTTGCAAGGGGAAATATATCCACACAGGGGAGAATCCACTTCACAACCAGGAGATCAAAATTCTATCAGTGGCAAGGAGTAGATGGATATCATGTGCTTGCTGAAGTGATACCCCAAGAAGAACGTAGCATCACTTATGCTGAATTCCAGGCAGGAATGGAAAACCTGAAACTAATCATGAGGAATCTTAGACCAACTCAAATTGTGGAACATTCTATTTAAAAACAAAAACAAACTGGCCTGTATTGTTAAAAAATGTCAGCTCTATTAAAGACCTAGGCTGAGAAATTGCTCCAGAATGAAGGAGTTTAAAGAGATGCGACAACTAAATGTACAGCAAGATCCTGGCCTGGATCCTGTATAGGGGAATAAGATGCTGTAAAGGACATTTTTGAGTACATTGGCAAAATTGGGATTATATCAATGTTAAGTTTTTTTAATTTTATAATTGTACTGTGAGATAATCTCCTTGTTCTTTGTAAATATATGTGAAGTCTAAGGGGAAAAGGACACCATCTATGTATTCTACACTAAAAGGATTCAGAAAAAAAAAATCTGTATATCTGTACAGAGACCAAAGGGAAGAAAATGAGAAAGGATGGTGTGTGGGAATTCTCTGTACTATTCCTGTGACTTTTCTGTCCATTTGAAGTTCTTCCTTTCTTCCTTTTTCTTTCTTCTTTCCTTCCTTTCTTTTTTTTTCTTTCTTGCTCTTGCTCTTTCTTTCTTTTTCTCTTAATCTCTCTTTCTCTTTTTCTTCCCGATTTTATCTAGTTAGGTTTAGAGAGTGTGGGGGGGGGGGCAGAGGGACAGACAGAATCTCAAGCAGGCTCCATGCCTAGTGCAGAGCCTGACTTGGGGCTCAATCTCATGACCCTGTGGTCATGACCCCAGCCAAAATCAAGAGTTGGGTGCCCCCTGTTTGAAGTGATTTCAAAGTAGTTAGAGAAAACAAAACTTCTAAATGAAGGTCCATTGAAATAGCAGTCAGGGAGAGTGTCCCTTTGGGGAACAATACCTTTCAAGGCTGGGGAGAGGTATAGTACATAACAGACCAGTGGTGCTGTGAGACGTGACCCTTGATGGTGGTAAGGGTAGAATCAAGGAAGGATTCCTTAAGAAATTTACCTGTAAGCCAAGGCCTCAAACTTGGAGTTGTCTAGCTGAAGCAGTCAGGAGGACATTCGTGACAGAGGAAATAGTGCGCAGAGAGGCTTGGAGGAGAGAGAGAGAGAGGGCCAACAAGGCAAAATAAGGGGGAGGGCTACCAGGAGAAGGGCAATGAATTCTGGGCTTTTGCCTAAGCATGAAGGCTACGGATTGAAGAGGTTTTTTCACATTTTTCACATTCACAAATTTCACATTTTTCACATTGGGGAGTGCCATGATCAGAAGGGTGGCTTGAAGGAAAGCCTGAAGTATTGTTGTTTTTAATGAACATATAAGGTATTACCTGGTTCAGGGGTACATGTCTGGGAATCATCAGTCTTACACAGTTCCCAGCACTCACCATAGCACATACCTTACCCAGCGTCCATCACCCAGCCACCCCATCCCTCCCACCCCCCTCCACTCCAGCAACCCTGTTTGTTTCCTGAGATTAAGAGTCTCTTATAGTTTGTCTCCCTCCCCAGTTCCATCGTGTTGCATTTTTCCCTCCCTTCCCCCACAACCCCCTGCCCTGCCTCTCAAATTCCACATATCAGTGATAGCATATGATAATTGTCTTTCTCTGATTGACTTATTTTGCGTAGCATAATACCCTCTAGTTCCATCCACGTTGTTGCAAACAGCAAGATTTTGGGTTTTTTAATGGCTGGATAGTATTTCAGTGTGTGTGTGTGTGTGTGTGTGTGTGTGTGTGTGTGTGTGTGTATATATATACATCACATCTTTATCCATCCATCTGTTGATGGACATCTAGGCTCTCTCCATACTTTGCCTATTGTGGACATTTCTACTATAAACATTGGGGTGCATGTGCCCCTTTGGATCACTACATTTGTGTCTTTAGGGTAAATGCCCAGTAGTGTAACTGCTGGGTCGTAAGGTAGCTCTATTTTCAAGTTTTTGCGGATCCTCCATACTGTTTTCCAGAGTGACTCAACTAGCTTGCATTCCCACCGACCGTGTAGGATGGTTCCCCTTTCTCTGCATCCTCACCGACACCTGTCGTTTCCTGACTGGTTAATTTTAGCCATTCAGGTGGTATCTCTCTGTGCTAGATGGTATCTCACTGTATATAAGGTGGTATGTCACTGTGGTTTTGATTTGTATTTCTCTGATGCCAAGTAATGTTGAGCATTTTTTCATGTGTCTGTTGGCCATTTTTAGGTCTTTGGAGAAATGTCTGTTCATATCTTCTGCCCATTTGACTGGATTATTTGTTCTTTGGGTGTTGAGTTTGATAAGTTCTTTATAGACTTTGGATACTAGTCCTTTATCCGATTTGTCATTTGCAAATATCTCCTCCCATTCTGTCAGTTGGTTATGTTTTTATTTTGTTGACTGGGAAAGTCTTAAGTGTTATGCACAGACACTAGCTCCAGAGTCTTCACGTACCCCAGAGAGATCAATTCTAGAGGCTGTGTGTCTATCCCAGGAGTTGCGCTTCTCAGATAGTGGGATGATTTGGGGCCCACACTTTTCTACCATTGCCTTCTGCCTGTTGGGCAGAAACGGACCTTTTGCTGCTGCCTTCCGTGACCAAGGGTCCAGTCTCCATTCAACATCTTATTAGTGTGATTATCTTCTTGAGTCATGAGCTGCCCAAAGCCAGCAGTTGCTTGCCAGCCCATTACAGTGCCATCGCCGTGAGTTATTAGAAAGGTTTACGAGGCCAGGATAAACCGCATGAATCAAGAGGGAGAGACGAGCCTCCCTCCTCCTGCTTACATTGCTGTCACTCGGAGAATGCCAGAAGGGGTTGGAAGGAGAGAAGGGGTGGGAGGCAGGGAGGAAAGAAAAGAGAGAAGGAAGGAAACAGGATGAACAAAAGAGAATTGGAGAGGAGGAGGTCAAGACAGAGGACAGGGGAAGAGCTTTCACGTCAGAGGTGAAGAGAGCTGATGGTAACTTCTTTTCCACCGCCATTGGGGCCGCCTCTGAGCATAACCAGGAATTAAACTCTCTTTCCATTGATGACCTAGTACCGTTGTGTGTCTTTGGGTAAGTCCTCTGCCTTTCTGGGCAGCCAGTTTCTCTCTCTTCCTGTCGGCAGAGCTGCCAACTGCCCTATGTGGAGATACGTGGGTTGCTGAAATGCTCTCAGCCCTTTGAAAGAAGTCCTTTGGAAAGCACTGAGCGTGGTGCCACTCTTACTTAAAAAGCTTTCCAATTACTAACCTGTCACCTCGTGCGCAGGCAGGTTACCGAATTTGTGTGCTGAGAATGTCTCAAACACGCTGGAATAAATAAATTAGCACAGGCATTTAGGGATGCCAGTTTTAATCATAGTTGAGGACTTTGGGGACAAATGCCTTTTTGCTTCTTTGGTTTTCTGCTTTTGGTTTGCAGCCAAAGACCCCCTACCACAGGTTAATAAATTCAGATCGAAAGACCAAACTCCTCTCCCTTCTTATCAGCAGAATCAAAGCTGCTGTTACTGCTCTAAGTATTTATGACAGCCATTGAAATTCTTGAGAATTTAAGCAAAGGAGAAGTATTTAAATTACATGGAATTGGAAACTAGGAGTTTCAAGATTTGTTTTGCATTTTTATTAAGCATTTGCGTTGGGGTTTCAGCATTTGATTTATCTCTTCCCATATATCTTTAGAGTAGTTCTCTATAGGCTCTACTCCACTGGTTTATTTCAAGTGTTGTAAAATGGCAAGAAGCTTCTGGAAGCCACAATACTTGAATTTAGGCAGTACCTAACTGTGGTTTGGGGACTGACCATGAAAAGAAAGTAGAGATATGATGAGACCAAACCCTGTGGGTTTTTTTTTTTAATCCAGATGGTGTATAGAAAATCTTTAAAATGATTTCTTAGGGGGCACCTGGGTGGCTCAGTGGGTTAAGCCTCTTGCTTCAGCTCAGGTCATGATCTCGAATCCTGGGATCGAGCCTCGCATTTGGCTCTCTGCTTGTCAGGGAGCCTGCTTCCCGCTCTCTCTCTGCCTGCCTCTCTGCCTACTTGTGATCTCTCTCTCTCTGTCAAATAAAATCTTAAAATGATTTCTTAGGATCACAGTTATTCATCCTTCACTTTAATGAGCGCTAATGACCTCATGCTGCACTGGGTATTGATTGGAATCTAATGACTTATGACTTTGGCCATCATGAGCACCCAGTTAGAGGATACCGTGAGTGGCCTGGATTCTCAAAAGCCGCGTATTTATTTCTCCAGTGTTGTGTATCAAAACCCAACATCTGAGCGCAGGCCTGACATCGTTTCCCTTGTTTGAAGAAGTGCCATTTGTCAAGGACCTCTTTTTTTTTTTTTCATTTTCAGTATGTGTGTCTATATTGACAAGTGAAAGGACAACTGCCTCAAAATAAGCCTAAAACCTTGATTCTTGGAAATGTTCAGGATACACATTCCTTAGCTCCTCTCAACAAATATTTGAGGGTCTACTGTGTGTCAGGCACTATCCTCCGCTCTGGGATTACAAGAGGAAAGAGTGGATGATACAGCCAGGTTTGGAGTTTACATGCTAGGGGTCTATTCTGGCTGATTATAATTCTGATATCTTCTAGTGAACTAAAGAGAAAAGGCAACTATCCATGGGTCATCTTATCCACAGGGTATTTTTTATGTACTTTTTAAAAGCTCTGTGGCACCTCTTTGGGGAGTAAGGGAAGCAGGTTGAAAAGGCTTCCTAGAATGTCTATCCTAGTGTTGTTAAGAGTTGGATCTCTGAAGATTGACATCTTCCAAGGTGGGGCATAAGGCTCTCTATTACTATTACTCTGGGCAAAGTGTCTATTACTCTGGGCAAATTCTAAAGGTGTAGATTAGACTGAATGTATACTTTAACTAGACTGTCTCATGGTGATTGGATTTTTAAACAATTTCTTACCACTAGCTTGTGTCTTATTTCTCCCTTCTTTCTCAAGGTAGAAACACGAGAGAAAAAATAAGCTCAGTTGAGGTAGTAGTGTGGAATACTTATATTCTGGTGTTACAAAATAGGGCTTGTGACACTTTGATTCTATTATCCTTTTCAACTGGTTTTTAATATCTTTTCATGGGAGTTTTTGGCATCATATTCGTTAAAATCTGGTGTTAGAGGGTTTTTTTGTGTTTTGTTTTTCAATTCAGTTTTGTAAGCACTTCTTGAGCCCTGAGGACACAAAGGTGAAAACTCAAATCTGCGTGTCTGCCAGCTCTAACAGTGTAGCTGGGGGGAACCAGAGACCTGAGGGTGCTTTCTCTATCGGGGGGCCGGGGCGGGGGCTGGGAGGACAGGGGACTGGGAAAGAAGTTTAGAAAGGCTTCATAGAGGAGGCAGACCCTTAGTTCTTGACTGTGGACTCCTAGCTGAGTGTCTGTGCTTAACTCTGATAGTGACATCAGAAAGGAAATTAATATTGTATGTATTTTACATAGTTGAAAGACGTTATCGGGTTAATGAGAGCTGCCATTTATGGAATGCTCACTGTGTGCTAGGCACAGTGTGAAGCGTTTTTTTTT
>JAPYYJ010002597.1:0-12571 GCA_028533885.1 Nasua narica | reverse complement strand
CTGGGTTTTAAAGCTCTGTGTCTGAACATCTGCACTGGTTTTGGCATTCCAGAACCCACAATTATGTGTAGCGAGTGAGTGTCTAGAGGGCCTGTGGTTTTGGGGGGCCACAGCAGGTTGTTTCTGAAGTCAGACAGAGGTACGCAGGTAACTGTGGTGAGTCATGATTCTTTTCTGCCTGATGCTATCTCAGGAGCTGGTGTGTGGACTTCTTTGATCTTTCCCACCTCCCTTTGTTCCCCCCCATTGTTAATGGTGGAGTGTGAAGACTTAGGGAGCTGGGGGGGATGTGTACAGGGTGTCCCACAGCTTAGGGAGTTGGTCCCATGTGGATGGAGAAGACTGCCAGTGGGAGCCATGGGACAGACGCTGCTTTTATACCCAGCGAAAGGGCCACTCTGGAGGGAGAGCAGACTGAAGGTTTCACAATCCAAGGGAAAGTCAAAGAGTCACAAAGAAATCGTCCCCACAGGTGATGAACTAAAAATGAGAAGTGGGGGCACTTAGTTTAGTATGACAAGGCCCTTTCTCATCAAGAGGTCTGGAACACTCACCTTGATGAGCACTGAGTAATGTATGAAATTGGTGGATCACCTGAAACTATTATGCTGCTGTCCGTTCACCATGCTGGAATAATAAAAATAAAAAAGGAGATCTGGAATGCCTGCCATTCTGAGGAATGGCTCCAACAGCTCTGACGTACAGATGTAGTGAGAAGAAGGGCCACACGTCCCCCGATGTTCACAGCAGCAACGGCCACAGTCGCCAAACTGCGGAAAGAGCCAAGATGCCCTTCAACAGACGAATGGATAAAGAAGATGTGGTCCATATATCCAATGGAATATTACGCAGCCTTCAGAAAGGATGAGTACCCAACTTTTGTATCAACATGGACGGGACTGGAAAAGATGATGCGGAGTGAAATAAGTCAAACAGAGAGAGTCAATTATCTTATGGTTTCACTTAGGTGTGGAACATAAGGAATAACATAGAGGACATTGGGAGAAGGAAAGGCAGGGTGAGTTGGGGGAATCGGAGGGGGAGACGAAGCATGAGAAGACTGTGGACTCCGAGCAACAAACTGAGGGTTTTGGAGGGGCGGGGGTGGGGGGCTGGGTGAGCCTGGTGGGGGGTGTTGAGGAGGGCACGTATTACATGGAGCACTGGGTGTAGTGCCTGAACAATGAATCTTGGAACACTGAAAAAGTAAAAAAATAATAATAAAATAAAATAGCTCTGACGGCAGAGCCAACACTTGTACAACCGGGAGGATCTGTTGGGTGGTCCCCAGTGTCTTTTCCGTTTACCGTATTTCTGATCCAGGTTATAGACAAACTATGTTATGGCTCTGGGCACAAAGGGGATAAGATCATGTTCTACTCAGTGAAACATCATAAATTTAATGACTAAATTTGATGTACTCTGAAACTGTAACTTATCTCCATTACTGCTCAAAGAAAAGTCAGGATGCAGTGATTCAAAGTTCTGTATTTGTATAGCTACTTAATTGGTGGGGAGAAAAGAAGAAGCTTTACAGTCTTCTCACGGAGGAAAGGTAAGATGCGGAAGCTGGGCTGCTGTCTTCTGGTCCTGCCCCAGATCTCAGTAGCTGGCTTACTTTCCATGCATTCCCGGAGTGCTCTGAGTTTCATCTTCATCTACTTGGTGTTCAGTGGGTGACACGTATTAATATCGTTTTGGATATGCTCCGTGAGTTTATGTGATGCAAACGCCCACCGTTCTTGGTGAAACAACCACGTTCAGATCCATTTTCTTTCCTCCACGTAACTTCGCGTGGCTGAGTACATTCAAGCAAAAGCACTCTGAAAGAATAGGAAGGAATAATCTGCATGGGTCAGCTTATTTTGACTGAACAGATGAAAATCAAAAGCGACTTAACAGCTAACTTCAAAGATGTAAAAAGCGTGTACGGCGAATGGAGATTTAGTGGTAAGTATCTCAATTCATATTCGCTGAGGGCAAGATGAAGATGAATGAACTCAAATTGAAGCAGACAGGAATTAGACACTAGGAAGGAAGTTTCGGAAGTTGGAGGCGCTCGGCTTTCGAGACGTTTGATGCAAAGAGATGACACTGCCGTCTTGGGATGGCTCACTCTTTCGGCCCATAAATATTTATTGAGCATATACTGCAAGGCAAGGGCTGGCTTGGTGCTGCGGGTGTAGAAGTGGACAAGCAGGCAGCGACCCTGACTGTACAGACCTTAAGTCTAGTGGGGGAGACAGACATTGATCAAAGACGCAAACATGTCATTATAATCTGTGACAAGTGCCGCGAAGGAATGTACGAGAGTGTAGCACACGCACCGGATCAGTCTGGAGCCCGCGGCCAGGGGCCAGTCGCTCCAAAGAAGTGAAGTTTGAGTTGAGATTTGAAGAATAAGTAGAAAATTGCAGGGGAGGGGAGAGGCTGAGCAAGCAGCTTATGCGAAGACCCCCAAGGCCAGAGGGAGCCGGTGACTTTGAGGGACAGAGAGATCAGTGGGGCCAGTGAGGCCGGAGCCCAGAGAGGAGGAGAAGGGAGTGGGTGTCCTGTGTTCAAACATAGGCGGGAACCAAACCAGGGAGGTTCTTGAAGCAAGTTAGGATTTTGATCTTTATATAAAGGGGGATGAAAAGTTGTCTATGTTGTTTATTTTTAAATTTTAAATTTTTTTTTTTTTTTTTTTACTATGTATAACATGCTGTCTTAGTCCATTGGGGCCGCTGTAATAATATACCACAGCCTGGGTGGCTTATAAACAACAGAAATTTATTCCTCGCAGCTCTTGAGGCTAGAAGTACGAGATCGGGGTGCCGGTGTGGTCAAGGTCTGGTGAGAGCCCCTTCCCTGTCTGTAGACCACTGACTTCTTGTCAGGTCCTCACATAGCCTCAGCAAGTGCTCTCTCAATTCTCACAAGGGCACTCTTTCATTCATGAGGCCACCCCCTCATGCTCTCCTCTAGTCTTAATTACCTCCTCTCAAAGGCACCCTCCTCCTAATACCATCACATTGGGGGGTGGAGTTTCAACATATGAATTTGGAAGGGACATGCATATTTAGTCCCAGCCAATGCCCACCTGAGTCAGCTTAGGACTTGTCTCTCAGCACCCAGTTCAAGAAACACAGCATTATTAACAACCTAGAACTCCTCTGGATCCCGTCCCAGTCACTAGCATGCTCCCACGGTAACCCCCTTTTTAACTCGTAAGACCGTGGGTCAATTTTGACTATTTCTGAACTTGACATAAATGGACTCCTTCCCTCGTATTTTTTGCTCGGCTTCCTACACTCAACACCACGAGAGTCCGTTTGCTGCTGGTAGCAACAGTTTGCCGTGAATATAACATAATTTATCTATCAGTCCTGCTGTCGATGGACAGTTGAGTAGTTTCCTGTGTTTTGCTGTTTAGAATAGTCGTACTATGAACTAGTTGGTGCTCTGGTTCCCCGTTCTGTTGGGTGTTTTCCGAACAGTGGAGTTTCCGGGATTTAAGATCAACAGAAGTTTAACTTTCATGGATCATGCTGAGCAGTTCTCTAATGCGGTCGTTCTGATTTGCACCCCTGCCCGCAGTGCCTGAGCATTCTCACAGATTTTCTGCAGTGACGTGACCAGATCTGAGCTTTTCAAAGACCACATGGGCTGCTCTAAGGAGGATGGAGGGACTGGAGAGGTGGGAGTTCCTGGGAAGACCTGGGGGGGGCTCTTACGGTAGGTCAGGGGGCAAATGGGGAGAGGGTGTAGTCAGTTGGGATGGAAAGAAGTACACAGACTCAGGAGACAGTAGTGGGGGAGAAGTCGATGATTCCAGGGGTTATGCAGTATCCCCCCATTCATGGTTTAGCTTTCCATGGTTTCAGTTACTTGTGGTCAACTAGGAACACAGGATCCTCCTCCTGACCTACCATCAGAAGGTCAGTAGTACCCTAATGCTACATCACTGCATCTCTGCCGTTCCCCTCACTTCATCTCGTCATGTAGGCATTTTATCGTCTCATGTCATCACAGGAAGGGTGAGTCCAGAGAGACCACGTTCCCAGAACACTTTTTTACCGTATATTGCTGTAATTGTTGTATTTTATTATTAGCTGCTGTTGTTCATCTCTTACGGTGCCTAATTTATGAATGAACTTTGCCACACATAAGTGGGTATAGAGTTCAGTACTATCTGTGGTTTCAGGCGTCCACCAGGGGTGAAGGAGAGGGGGGAGGTGACAAGAAAGACCGTACATCGTTGCCTTGCGTAGCTGGTTAGATGGTGGTTTCTGTCCGAACGACAGACCGGGGATGGTTTGGGACATGTTGATTTGAAGGGCATTAGAGACGTCCACGTGGGAAGCGAGGAGACAGTTAGACACGGGGGACTCAGCAGAGTCTAGCGGACAAGTGACGTGGTGTCCTCACGGCAGCCTCGGGGTGTCGGGCGAGGGGGGAAGGTGCCTGGGATTGAAAGGAGTGAGAAGATCCAATTCAGCGCTATGATTTCTGAGTTGCAGAGCAGTTTTTCAAATGAAACCTTTGAGCATTTACCAATTTTTTCCCCTCTCAATTTTATTTCAAGTTGAAGATTAGGCAATGGCTTATTTGGGAGGCTAGAGAATGGTGAGACCGTGTCATAGGCGGGGGAGAGGCGGGAGACATGTTGTGTTTTCTGTAAACTATCACAGTGGCCACCGGTGGCATTTCTCTGGCAGGGGTATCGGTTTCTCCTCTGCAGCAGTTCCCTGGGGCTGCCACAGATGGGGGTGGGGGGTGGACTTCAACGATGGAAATCTCTTGTCTCCCAGTTCTGAAGGCCAGAAGTCCGGGGTCAAGGTTTTGGCAGGCTTGGTCCTTGGTGTGTAGACACCACCTTCTCCGTGTGTTTCCACTGGTCTTTCCTCTGTGTGTGTCTGTGTCCTAACCTCCTCTTCGTAGAAGGACTTCAGTCAGATTGGATCAGGGGCACCCTTATGACCTTGTTTTAATTGAAGCAAAACCATGATAATAATAATCACCCCCGTTCATTCACTGGGTATCAGGTCTGTACCTCCTATGCTCACAAAGCCACACTTACCCCTCTCAACTGTCCTGTGAGGGAGGTATTACTTCCCCCCTTGTTGAGGTGATGAGGACGCTGGGCCTCAGGCCACACGCTCTGCCGGCGGAGACTCAGCCCGGGCGCCCATGCGCGTGGCCCCTTCTCCTCCCTCCTGCCGCGGCCACAGAGGGCACAGGGGACTTTGCTCTTCTCTCAGATTCTACAACTGCACTCTAGCCGGACAGAGCAAATATCGGGCCAGCAATCGTTAATCGTTGCCTTTCGGGCGAACGTACTGTTCTCCCCAACTCAGGCTGACTTATTTGCAGAGCTCGTAAGTCAGGGTCCCCGCAGCTGGGAAAGAGTCGATCTCTAAACCCTCCCCAAGCCCTGAGAAAGGACCAGGTAAAGAAGCACAAAGTGATGGTCCCATCCTCTCGACCCGAGTGATCTCCAGAACCCCCCCTCCCAGTCCCGTCGTACTGTTTCCTGAAACGAAGAGAGCTGGACTCGATGGGAATTGGATTTGGATCTTGCGGAGGAAACAGGTCTGATTTTCCCGGTCTATATCCTGCAGCAGCTGCTCCCCGTTGCCCTCCTCAGCGAGTCTGTCTGTCTGTCCTCACACCAACCCTTCAGACATCGCCCGAACAAACACGTTGAATAGGAAATGCGGTTTGTCGTGTGCTATCTCGCCCCAGTGCTTGTGTGTATTGTCGGTTGTCTACACAATGACGTGGTTCTCCGTTTCCGGACCGGAAAGGCGCAGTCGCCGTCCCCCCGCGGAGGTGCGCCACGGAACTGAGTGGGTGGGGCGTACTTGACCGCGTCCTTGGTGACCCTGGGCCTGTGGATTAGCCTTCTCTGGGCGTGAACGTGCCGTGGTCTAAACCGGAAGGGTGGCCTGTCATGTTTTTGTCACCAAGCCTCACGATGGGCCTGCTGAGAGGCTCATGCCCGGGGGCAGGGCCTGATTCCTGGTTGTTCGAATCGGACGCGCCGGAGAGGAGAGAACCGGGAAAGAGGCAGAGGGGAGGGCAGAGGGAGTGACAGAGAGAAGCCAAGAGCAAACGTAAGACAGTCCTTCTCTCACGAGGCCTGGCACCGGGTACCGAGCGCACACGGGGGGCTGAGCAGTCGGCACTGCGCGGCGGAGGTTATCAGACTGGTACCGCAGGGGATGAGGCCGAGAGGGACACTCACATGCGGGATTACCCCTGGTTGTTGAGATGACAAAGAGGAGCCACGAAATGCTCCCACGAGAAAAGGATGCTTCAGCTGAGTCTCCAATAACCGCTCATTCAAGTTCATCAGGTTTCCGCCCATAGGTACCAGGCACGGTGCTGGGTTCGGGAAATAGAACAGTGAACCCCCGCTACCTCCCCCGCAGCATCCCCGCCCCACCCCCCGCCCCGTGGGGAGCTGGCATCCTTGTAGGTAAGTGCCAGCCAGACAGGAAAGGGTTGGCCTGGTGCAGGGAACAGCATGGGCCGTGACGCAGGGAACGTAGTGAGCCTGATGTGAGTGCGTGCGGGGTGCGTCAAAGGGGAGAGAAGTGCCAAATCCCGAAAGAGGAGTCCGTGTGCCAAGCCACGCCAAGGAATTTGACTTTTCTGCTGAAGGCTGTGAAGAGCTACCACTGATTTCAGCAGGTGCGGGTGTGGGGTCACATCCTTGGACTTAGAGTGCCTCGACAGCTGTGTGCGGGGTAGAGCGGTCATGGTGCAAGCGGGAGGGGGGGGGCCCTCAGGACATGAGCCGTAGGTGGGGGCAGGGAGAGAGCAGTGTGGACACCATCGGAGGATGCCAGGGAAGGAGGACAAGCGAGGCTCTGGGAGGGACGCCCGGGAGCGGCGAGGGTAAGAAAGAGGACTCCGGGATGACTCCCACTTGCCAGCCCTCCACTCAGTGACGCAGGGGGAGGTTAGAGGAAGAGTGCCAGTTCCCGGGAAATGTGACAAGTGCAGGTTTGGGGACTTCGCTTGTGAACTCCCAAATTCCGCCGGCTTCCCCTGAGAGCACTGGAAGTAGGAGGGTCTTCTTACTGCCGAGGAAGCATGAACCCAAACCAGAGGGCATTGGGCGTTTGTGGACGCTCGCTTTCAGTGTGTTCAGTCGAAAACATTAAACGTTGTCAGCTTGCGAGGGGCGCGCTGTTGACACGTGCGTTGCAAGGAGAGGAAACCGAGTCTCACGCGTGTTAAAAACATTGTATGGAGAGCCAGAACTCCTACCCGGGATTAATGACTCTGGGTCTAGTACTCCTCCATGAACATCCCCTTGGTCAGTACCAGGGCCGTCTGAGTCTTGGGACTGGAATTGCCCCAGCCCTCCTGTCCTAAAACAGCCCCGGGGATGCCAAAGGCTGAGGGTCAAGCAAAGACATGACAACACCAGGAGACCTAACGTGTACAATTCTGAGGGTCCCTTGTCCAGCGAGCGTGGCAGGGGAAGGAAGGGCAGTTCTGGATTCAATAGCCGAGCTTCGACGGGTGACGAATAGGTTCCCCTCCGGGGGTGGGGAGGCCGCATTCCACACCCACCATGCCCATCCCCCACTGAGGAAGCCGAGGTCTGGGTTGCTGGGTTCTGCGGGTCAGCTCTGTGTCCCGCTCTGTGCAAATACCCTCTTGGTGCGGAGAACCCGAGTCCCTTCAGGGGCGTTTTGTGTCTGACGTGTATGTTGTTGGTGTTTGATAGCACCCGCTATGCTAATGTCACAAATACGGCAACAGGAAAGCCGCGACGGCATTCCGGGATGTGGCTTTGCATGGTTCCTTTGCAGAAGGAACCAGTCGAGGATCGGGGAAAGAGTGCATTTAAGACGGAAATCGGTGACTTGAGAGGGAATGGAAAGGGAGGCTCCCCCCACTCTCCTCCAGAATTCCCCGCCTTCCCTCGTTCGCCTGGCCCATGGCACACCAGCTTTGGAAGTTGGTATTAATAGTTTGCAGCTCTCATCTTCGCGAAACAGAGAATTGCAGCGCCTTCAGTTGATGCGTAGTTAGCAAACCAACGGGTTGATACCAGCTGGCTGGAATGGCATTTTTAATAAAACTCGCCTCTGCGTGAGAAATGCTGCCTCAGAGATTTTGTGCTGAAACAAACGGAAAACTGACAGGTGGGATCTTTCATGCAAAACTTCAGCTGGGGCTAAAGTAAAATGTCTGATAAGGTTGTTTGCCCCTGGGGGGAGGATTAATTGGATTTTCTCTCTTGCCCCCTCACGTCTGACCCGCTCTTAGGATGACAGGACCACTGAAGTCTTAAAAGCTGAATCATAGTTTGTATTTTTAGCATTGGAACTATTGAGCGAAAACCGGGGGAAGGAGTACAGAAGGAGAGTACTTTCCTGCGATCCTCCAGGGAATATTTTTGTTCGTCTGCAAACCCAAGCCTCAGGTAGCCTGTCCAGAGCAAGCCGGTGGGGAAGCGAAGCCCCAGCTGAAGACACAGGATTATTCTGGGCTCCCTTCTTTCAAGAGCTTCAACGAGTGCCTTCTCATGCTACTGCGTGTGGATGGCCTGGGATTGTGTACACGGGCAGTTTCACCACTTTCTGGATCTTTCTTGGGCACGTCGATCTGCAGATGTGTCGATATGCAAATAAATGAGCCCCTGAGGACTTACCTCTGTTGGGGCAGAAGGAAGAGGAAAGAGCGAGGGAAGGAACTGTGAGGGGCTCGTGTGGAATCAGAGGAACCCAGACTGGAAAGTCAAATGACTGTTATTCCCTCAGCGCAATGAGCAATCCCCTCACGGTATTGTCCTCCTGACACAACACTGGCAAGACTCCCTCTTTATAATTTGCGTGTGGTAAGACTTTAAAATCTTTGGGTGAGGGAGCGCCTGGGTGGCTCAGTGGGTTAAAGCCTCTGCCTTCGTTTCAGGTCATGATCTCAGGGTCCTGGGATCAAGCCCCACATCGGGCTCTCTGCTCAGCGGGGAGCCTGCTTCCCAGTCTCTCTCTGTCTGCCTGCCTCTCTGCCTACTTGTGATCTCTCTCCCTCTGTCAAATAAATAAATAAAATCTTTAAAAGAAAAATCCGCGGGTGGTTTCCGTGAGCTTAATGTTCCAGGTGAGGTTAGCTGTTAGGGAAAGAACTTTCATGAAGGCAAGGTGTGTCCAAGTTTTCAAGAAAAGAATACAAACACGGAGGCAACCCAAATGTCCTTTTCTCTCTCTTTCTTCCTCTAGGCACTAAATATGGCAGTTGAGTCTGTCCAAGTTTGCATGTGTTATTTCGAGACGTGTCTTACGGAATACAAATAATATAGATTTCTCAAGTTTTTTTGGCAATTTACTCCCCTTAGCTAAATTTTGCAAAATGATCTAAAATACCCAGTGCTCAGCCCCAGAAGCCAATAAAAGAAGATGAAGATTTTGTTCGTGATTTGGAAACAGGCAAAACGGAATGGACCTGTCTGCTTTCTAATATGATTTTATTTTAAATACAAGTTCTCATTCTACTTTCCCCCAGTATCAGACAGCTGGTTCCTTCTTGAAGCAACTCTTGAAGACAGATGGACCAACCGGTGCCCAAAGTGTTGGCTTCTCCTATGGCTTCCATTTTTCCCCCATTTCTCTTAGTGCCTCCTTTTCTTCACTTGCCAACCTATGTTCTCCCTGGCACCAACCAGATATCTAGAGTTGACTGTTTCTTTCCTATGTGATGATGGAAAGATGAACATAAGGTGCCAGACTGGGAGATTGCATTCATTGACAGATGGATTTGCTCCATTCATATAAAGAGTTCCTTTTGCAGAATATCTGAGTTCTGGGGCATCCTTTTAGCTGGATGCGTAACCCTCCTCATCAAGCTTCTCTCTCAAACTTGTATGTTGTGAGTCCCGCCATGAAATCTATAGGTATGACCTAGCCATTAGCCTGGTTTCTCTGTGTTGTAATACAGATAACCTCTTTCTGTTATTTAAAACATGGGATTATTTGTAGGTCATCACTCTAGAGATGGACATAATTGAATTTACTTAGCATTTAAATTAATTATGGATATCAAATCAATGTGAAGGAGTGGGGGAAACAAATCAGGGATTGATGACTGCTATCTGCTCCATTTTAATTTGAGGATTATGTGTGTGTGTGTGTGTGCGCGCGCATGTGTGTATGAACCACCCCTTGCTTTATGGTTGGAGTATTTCTTTCACAAATAAGTGACTTACATACATAACAAAATACAATCCAGTGGTGAAAGTGAGTGGGCTATAGCTATACATATCAATGTGGATAAATCTCAGGGAGACAAGCAAATTCCAGAAGAATGCATACAGTGCAATACCAACTATTAACTTAAAAACATGCCAGACAACATCCTATGTTTTAAGGAGGCATACATAGCTAGGGAAAGGATGAATAGGCATATGGGAATAATAACTATCTAAAACCCATCACCTCTGGGGCAGGCAGTGGGCACAATGTGATCTGAGGGTCTTTAACAGGTTCAGTAAAATTTTCTTTTATAAACTGTATGATCAATCCATGGTGTTTACTCTAGTCTCTAGAGTATCGTCAGTGTTGTGTAACACATTTAAAGAAAAGGAGAAAAACTGGGCGATGGACAAGGTCTGAGAGGGCACAGGGCTGGATTTATGAGTCGAGAAGAGCACCTGCAAAGTCTTGGCATGCCAGCCCTAGGCTCCCAGGCACGGGGGCGTGGTGGCCATGGATGGGGAAGGTGTGGATGCTCGAACAGGTGGCAGGAAGGACAGATTCCCGGTGGAAGATGGAGATGAGAGATGCCAGGAAGGCTCTCTCTCCTGGGGAGCTTACAGTCCACACAGAGGCAGCTTTGCCTGGGCCCCGGGAGCTTGGAGAAAAGTGTTCCCCCCAGCCCTCCCCAGCCCCCCAGCCCTCCTAAGCTGCTGTGCACCTCACCCGGGCAGCTCGCTCATGAGCCTAGAGATTGTTTTCTCTTTCCCTGGTCCATCCTCTGTGATGAGCTGTGGTTTAGAAGACAGAATTCCAGCTAAGACCAGCTTGCCGCAGCCCTGTAGCCTTGCATTCCCGCCTGAGATCCTCCGGGGAGGCTGGGCAGCCCCATATCTCTCTATGTGAGAAGTGTCTTCACTCTGGCTCTTGGCGTCCCAGGGCCACATTTCTGGTGTCCTGAGTACTCTCCCTGCAAAAGGAGGAAACGTCAGGTGGCCGATTCTGTGGGCTTCAGGGGGTAGAGGCTTCCAGGCTCCTGCTGGAAAGCCCCTGGGTTGTTTGCAAGGGCCCAGACTTCTGGGTCTGCCTGCGAGGGCTGTTTCGCCTTTCCCAGACTCCGCGTCCTCACGTGCAAGGTGGGATGACACGGGCACATGGGCAGGACAAGCCCAAGACTGAGGCTGAAGGCTGGACAACACTTGGGAGTATTTATAAATGCAGAGAAACAGATCAGATGGAAGAGAAGAAAGAGACAGATGTGAACCCAAAGCCAGAGGTATGTATGTAGGGTACCATTTTCAAATCATCGTTAGTGCGGTAAAACGTCAAAAGTCCCTACTCATTCAAGAATGCTAGGCAATGTGTAGGTGCGTGAAGGATGAGCTTTCCTTTTAGGCAAGAAGGCCACCCTGCTTCTGGAATCTTAAGGAGCGCCCTTCCCTGATTTATAGGTGAGGGACTGGAGACCCTGCAAGGTGAAAGGCTTGGCTGAGCGCATAGAGGAGTGATAGGGCTGCAGCTAAACCATTGGATTTCCAGTACTCTGCCTAGAGTTTCTCTCACCGTACATGCACCTGCTCCATTCTGTGCTGTCTTTCTGCTTTCTTCCATCTTTCTTCCCATCTGTTGCCCTTAGTGAGTCTGTAAAGCAAGGAGGGGCTGTAATAGAAGATGTTACCAGGAGCTCCTTCTGAAAATTACCTTCCCTAAAGCTTTTTAGAAGAATATGTCACACGCCACCCATTATCCAGGTCGTGCTCAAACGACTGAAATTGGCTAATGCTAAAGGGAGCTGTGATTTCTTCCATATTTGTTATTGTAGTACTTTTGGTTTTTGGAACTGTTGTTATGAGAAATTGTTTCTCCCAGACTCCAGCATTTGCTTGGGGAGTGCTTTTCTGTTTGATTTGCTAAAAATTTGATTGCCTCTTGTGGATTTCTCAAGGAGTCCCGTGAAGTCGTATGGTTGCTCTTTATGGCATGGCGCTTTAATACAAACCATACGTATTTTAACTCTGTATATGGGAGTGATATCTGTGCCTCGGATGGCTCTGATCTTGTGAGAGTAAGAGGCATAGCGACTGCTGCAACACAGCAATGGAAAGTTCTTTTTCAGTAAAGTCCCTATGAAATTCAGGACCGAGCATACACAATACAGCATTGTCTGTATTAGCATTCATCGGCCACAATTCAATCCACCTTCACGAAGCAAAAGTCAAAGCCAAAGAGAGAAGACACATCAGTTGTGCTTTTTTAAATTTTTAACCAATAACACGGAGTATGTGGAATTGCTTAAAAATGACACTCTGGGGCACCTGGGTGGCTCAGTGGGTTAAAGCCTCTGCCTTTGGCTCAGGTCGTGATCTCAGGGTCCTGGG
>JAPYYJ010002596.1:0-12572 GCA_028533885.1 Nasua narica | reverse complement strand
TCTGAGCAACAAACTGAGGGTTTTGGAGGGGAGGGGGTGGGGGGGTGAGCCTGGTGGTGTGTATCGAGAGGGGCACGTACTGCATGGAGCACTGGGTGTGGTGCATGAACAATCAATCTTGTAACACTGAAAAATTAAAATAAATTTGGGGAAAAAAAAAGTATCTGTTAGGAATAAATTTCATACTCTTTGACAAAGCAATATACACCTTGAGAAGCTTTTCCTAAAGAAATAGATACATATGCAATGATTTTCATAGAAGTTAATATGAGCAAAGATATTGTTAGCAACCTAAGTCTTAAAAGGGGAATGTTTAAATCAATCATGATTCACTATGAATCACAAAACACTATGAAACTGTTTTAAATAATGTTGAAGAATAATACTGGATGAAAGGATACATTTTTAATGGTATATTGCTAAATGGTAAAATTTACACCTGAGATGATGTAACTATGTTTTGAATATATGTAAATAACATTGATATGATATTACTTATATTTTAAATTTTACATATAAATTATACACACACTCATAATGAAAAATATATACCTAAACTGAACAGTTGTGTCTCCGTGATTACTTGTGTACTGTTTTTTTTCCTTTCTGTGTATTTCCAATTTTCCATCAGACTACGCTTCATTTTTATAACGTTAATATCAATTGAATGATCTTCTAAAGGACTTTTTCATAGATGCTGATAAGACTAGGAAAAGTACTTAGTGAGTACATTGATTTGAAATGAAAATTTAGATTGCAAAGTTTCCTAGAATCATAAATCAAGAATTATAGCCAATGCTGAAATGAATACTGGAAAGAATGACTGACAATCCATAACGCTAACTTTAAGTATTCTTGTAAGCTGCATTCTAAGAATGACCCAGAGTCTTCAAGCAGTTTAGGACCCTACTACACTAAATCAAGTGGGTCCTTCTTCAACAAGTTCATTATGACATAATTCAATGATTGCTAATGCCTTAAAATCTGTAGAGAATTTGGCCCTCCCTTCACATCCTGAAAAACTGAGAGAAAAGGCTAGCATTAAGAGATCGGCAAATGAGTATGAGAATCCAAGCAGCAGATGGCTCTGGTGGTCTTCAGCAGGTGCTCATTTGCATATTTTGGCCATAACCACCATCGCCTTTCCCCCAGCATGGTAATATGCTCTGGCTTGAATGCACATTTAGACCAAAAGCTGTGTGATATAGTGAAAAATGTACTGACTATAGAGTCTTATGTTTGATTTATGATCCTGGTCCTTATGCTAACTATATGCATGGTCTTGAACATGTCCCTTGAACTTTGTGAATGTACCTATCTCAACCAGATTTGCTGGTCATATTATTCATGCACAGATTAAAAGGAACTAATGGAAAATTGGGCTTAAAAGACTTGGATTCACCATATGTCATTGCCATTTAAAAGGCCAAAATTTGGGAAGAAACAAAATGGTGTAGGGGGCAAAAACACACAAATTGCGGGTCAGATATTTTGGTTGTCTCCCTGTCAATAGTAATAGCATGACCTTTAATACATATAATTTCATCCATCCTCAATATCCATGTATGAAATGTGGGTACAAGAAAGGGAAATGAGACAATAGGAGTTAAGCTGTATTATCTTTAAGATCTTATTAAAGTATAAAATAATTACATTCAGTGAAGTGAGTAATCTGATAACCTTTTTCTAGAGAAAAGTATGTTCTAGAGAAAAGTATGTTCGTACTAAAATTTTAAATGTCACACATTAATAGGAATACATAGTATAACTTTATTGATATAAAGGCTATGTATAACAATATCACTGAAACAAAATGATATATAAGTAGACATAATATTGAATAATATTTTGCTAACACATCTTATCTATGAATATAATATAATTAATATATCCCCTAGATGTATGTTACCTTTCTCTTTTAATAAATGCTAAATATAAGGTTTCCTTCCTATATATAATATTTTTCTATAGTATTAGTATCATAAACTTCTGTCATTATGATCCTTAGAGATAGCAGAAATATTGCCTAATTTAGTCTCTAGGTACCAATAAAAGTTTTGAAATAGTAAATTAAATAAATACTAAAATTTTAAGAAAACAATTTGGACTAGTTTAAAACAAGTTTTGTGGAAAGTGATGAGTTGTTGTTTTTCTTAATATTCATTACTATTTATCTACTATCTTCCAAGTATGGTTACATCATAATCTATATATTATAAAATCAAATTAACTATGAAAAAATTCTCCTTGACAAAGTGATAAAATTATCTGGACATAGTAAAATGATATAGTAAAATATGTTAATATCACATTAAATAAAGTAAACTAAGAAAAATTAAATGCAAGTTTTATTCAGAGTTCATTCATTTACTGAACAAGTTTTAATTGAGTGTCTTGTGTACACCAATGCTAAATTAAAGTCTTCAAATAAAATTAGGTGAATACCTGAGAGGAAAATCAGTAATCTCAGTTCCTTTGTATTGTTATTTGGTCTTTGTGATATGCTATCTTTCTACTTGTAATGGCATCTTCCTATTCCCTAAGAACTTTTGGTTGTTTGGAACTTTAGAAAAAAGGAAGCATAGAGAAATTTTATAACTAAAGACTAGCTTAAATGAATAGTACTAGAGATCACAAAGAATCCCACCAACCAAATTACTTTCATTCTAGGATACAGAAAAATAAGCAGGTTTCAAATATAATACAGGTGAACATTGTGAGTACAAATTATGTCATTGCTTAAAAGAATATTATCTTTCATTTTGAATTTTCATGGATTTTGGAGAGAGGATGACAGTGAATCATATTCAAAGGTGACAAACCTTTTTGCCATAGACTTTTTTACTTACTGAGAGAAATGCATTTCCATCCCCGAAAGAGAATAGCGATGAGGTTCTGAAATATGAACAAGTTATCAAGTTTTCAGACAAGCAAAATACAATATAAGAAAATACAGAAAAAGAAATGCTCAAAAATCTTGTGAACAATCCATTTATTTTACAATAGTTGCCTCAAATCCAAAGAAATCAAGAGCTTCCCTGTTACTGAGACTTAAATATTTTCTGAAGAACTTACTGATTAGACTTTTCAGAAACCTACTCTCCAGATACCACTTGAATTGTTTTTTAAGTTTTAAAACTGACATTCAGAAAGATAGGTCAAATCTATCAGAAGTGATAGTATTTTTCAATAGTGATATAAAAGTCAACTGTATTCTAGGATTGTTATAAGTTTTCACAGAGTTAGAACAAATAATCCTAAAATTTGTGTGGAACCACAAAAGACTCCAAATAACTAAAGCAATCCTGAAAAAGAAAAGCAAAGCTAGAAGCATCCCTATTCCAACTTCATGCCGTATTACAAAGCTGAGGTCATTGAGACAGTATAGTACTGACATAAAAAGAGACACATAGATCAATGGAACAGAATAGAAAACCCAGAAAGGAACCCACTACTATGTGGTCAACTAATCTTCGGCAAGCAAGAAAAATTATCCAATGGAAAAAAGATAGTCTCTTCTACAAATACTGTTGGGAAAACTGAACAGACACACACAGAAAAAAAAATGACTACTTTTTTATACCATACACAGAAATAAAATCAGAATGTATGAAAGACCTAAATGTGAGACAGGAAACCACCAAAATCCTCAAGGAGAAATAGCCAGCAACCTCTCTGGCATCAGGCTTAGCAACTTTTTACTAAACAACTGTCCTGAGACAAGGGAAATAAAAACAATGAACTATTAGGACCTCACCAAAATAAAAAGCTTCTGCACAGCAAAGGAAACAATTAACAAAACTAAAAGGCAACATATGGAATGGGAGAAGACATTTGCAAATGACAAATCTGATAAAGGGCTAGTACCCAAAATCTATAAAGAACTTACCAAACTCAATACCCAAAAAACAAATAACCCAGTTAAGAAATGGGTAGAAGACATGAAGAGATATTTTTCCAAAGAAGACATACAAATGGCCAATAGGCACACAAAAAAATGCTCAACATCACTTATCATCAGGGAAGAACAAATCAAAACCAAGATGAGATATCACCTCACACCAGTTAGAATGGCTAAGCACACAGGAGAGAACAGATTTTAGAAAGGATCCGGAAAAAGGAACCCTCCTACACTGTTGGTAGGAATGCAAACTGGTGCAGCCACTCTGGAAAACAGTATGGAGGTTCCTCAAAAAGTTAAGAATAGAACTACCTTATGACCCAGGAATTGTACCACTAGGTTTTACCCAAAGGATACAAAAATACTGATTCAAAGGGGCACATGCACCATGATGTTTATAGCAGCATTATCAACAATAATTAAATTTGGAAACATCCCAAATGTCCATCATTCAAAAAGAATGAAATCTTGCCATTTGCAATGATGTGGATAGAGCTAGTGTATATTATGCTAAGTGAAATAAGTTGGTCAGAGAAAGGCAAATACCATGTGATTTCACTCATATGTGGAATTTAAGAATCAAAACAGATGAACATAGGGGGAAGGAAGAAAAAAATGAAAAAATAGAGATGGAGGCAAACCACAAGAGACTTAACTACAGAGAATAAACTGAGGGTTGCTGGAGGAGAAGTGGGTGGGGGAGGCCTAAATAGGTGGTGGGTATTAAGGAGTGCACTTGTGATGAGCACTGGATGTTGTATGTAAGTGATGAATCACTAAATTCTATTCCTGTAACCAATATTACACTCTATGTTAACTAGAATTTAAATAAAAATGAAAAAAAAAAGTCAATTGTATTACGTAGTATAGTGAAAGAAAGAATTTGATTATCACAGAAATATAAAATGTTTGCCATTAGTTCTCTTAAAAGGCTAAGATGGAATTGATGCATAATTCCATCAAAGGTTGCAAAACATTTCCATTGGTCACTCACCATTCAGTTACAAGGACTAAGAAGCCACTTTTGACCATCTTTACTCTTGTTGACATTTCATGTTTTCTTATTTATTTTTTTCTTCCTGGTTTTAAAATTACTCCTGATTAAAAAAATTAAATTAAAAAATATAAAAAATCCTGGCAGCCAGTTTTAAAACTTCTTTCTTTTATGGGAAAACTTGCAACAGAATTACTTAAAATAATAGTTAATAATGAAAACACGTATGGCATCATGCAATTGAAAACTAATTTTACACTGAATATTTTGTTTTCAGATATCCTTTTAAAGTCCTTATTGATATATCATACACTATTTTATTTCTTAAAGATAAGTTGAGATGCATGTAGAACTTAAATGAAGTTTTTTTCATGGTAGTAAGGATTAAGTTGTGTTGAGATTAAGTGGTGCATCTTCCATTTTTCACACATATTCAAAAAGTAAAATTGAACTGGTAAATTGAACTAGTTTATCAACACAAAAATTAATATCGAAAAATATATAAGCCCCGAGATTAGGTAGGGGTATTTCATGAAAGCATATGTTTTTGTAATCATTCTCAAGAATGAAAAAGACAGAGAATCAGAGAAAGAGAGAGAAAGAGAGCACACAAGCATCCAGTGCAACCAATTTTTTTTTTCCTTTAGAAATAGCTTAGATTTCATTTTGGTCCTAAAGAAATAGAAATGTAATATGGAACATTTTACTTTGGCAGAACTGACATCTTAAAAACAAAGGCAAAATGTGACAGGAATTTTAACAAGAGCGAATGAGAACTCTTTATTTTTATTTTTTTCAAGATTTTATTTATTTACTTGAGAGAGAGAGAGAGAGAGAGCACGAGCAATGAGAAAGGCAGAAAGAGAGTGAGAAGCAGACTCCCCGGTGAGCAGGGAGCCTGCCCTGGGGCTTGATCCCAGGATGCTGGGATCATGACCTGAGCTGAAGGCAGATGCTTACTTAACCAACTAAGCCACCCGGGCGCCCCAAAACTCTTTTTAATTTGGAGCTGCACAATGAATCAGCGTGCAAGAACTTATGACCGGGGAAGAGAATGGAGAAGGTGTTTTCTCAATAAATACCTTTCCAAGAACTTTTAGAAATAATGTTCTCCTCTGTACATCATATCTTGTACATCAGCATCATCTTCTTAATGACAAATGGCAAATACCACAAAGGAAGTTTAGGAGCTGGACAAGAGAATATAGACAGAAGTGAAGTAAAATCCTCTCAGATAAATGACGAATCTGTAAAAAATAAATAAATAAAAATAAAAACCCACCAGAAATAGATGCCTAAACTTTAAATTTCCTTTCTGTTGCTCAATCCATTAGACCAAGTTATCTCTCAGGATGTATTGAACTGAGCAATTCTTATTCACAACACTAGAAACAAATGAGTCTACACTGATTCTGTTTTAAGCCTGAATGGGTGTGTACCGACAGGTAGTTTGATGAAGGTAGTCATATGATGACTCTTGGTAAGAAAATGTCTGACAAGCTGTCAAAACTCTTGAAGAAGGAAATAGTGGATAGAATGGCTCTAAGGAATACATGTCAATTCAGTTATCTTATTTCTACATCATATTTTGATGCTAGATGAGTAATCTCTGCAGATCTCATACTAAAAATCAGGTTAATATAAAGTGAATGAGACTGATTTTGAAGCATTTAGCTAATGTTAACATTCACGCCAAAATTTTATCACAGGGTAAGCCCTGTTTTACCAAGATTTAAAACAAATATTGATAATCTACAAATACAAGCTTATGGCTTGATCAAATAATTCAACACAAACACTGTGGTTCAGAGACGTATGTATCAAATGTCAAAAGTTAGAATCTGAAGAGAAAAGCTGTCAGGGAATAGGGAAAGAAGAGTAATTCTCTGAAAACATACTAAAACCTGCAATCTGTCATCTGAGTAATAATATCAAGAAAGAGTTGTAGAGTTGACATGTTGAGTGGAAGACGATTTAAAAAAAACAACCTCTATCACTCACTAAAATATTTTTATGACTTACCATTTCTCAAGGAATATCATGCAACTACTTTAACTTTGGCATTCTAGGCACTCTGTGATCTGACTGTCACATGACTGTCCTCGTTCCCTTCATTCCAGACACACTAGACTTCTTACCTGATCTCAACATTTACTGTCTACAAGCCTTCACTGCTAGTATCTTTGTCTGAATTCCTCTCTCTCTCACTGCCTCTGACTGGTGAAACCTTGCCTAATTTTTAAAGCTCTGTTCAAATACTCAAATCCCTTATCTTCCAAGAAAATGCTTCTGATCTTCTGGTGGGAATTATGCTCTCTTGTGTACATACAGATTTTGATTTACTCTATAATTGATTTCATCACATTCTGCCATAAATTATGGTTAATTTTATACATCTGTCTCTCCCCTATATATAGTCCAAGAGCACAGGAACTGTATTAGTCACTTTGTATCTCGTTTATATTTGAGAGGTTTCGTGGAATTTTACTACATTTGATTCTTGAAGAAGATGGGTTTGTACTGCATGGGTCCACTTATAGGGAGATTTCTTTTCTATATATATAAATATAGTACAGTACTGTAAATGTATTTTCTCAATAACATTGCTTTTCTCTAGCTTATTTTATTGTAAGAATATAGTATGTGATACATATAACTTTAAAAATATGTGTTAGTTGACTATGTTATTAATAAGGCTTCCAGTTGATAGTAGGCTATTAGTAGTTTTGGGGGAATCAAGTTATATGGGGATTTTTGACTGCATGGGGGGCATCAGTTCCGCTAATACCCATGCTGTTTAAGGGTCAACTGTAAGTGAATTAATTGGCAGATTAGGAGATCACAGATAATGTTTCATTTAAGTATCCTGTATAAAACAAAAACAAAACCCAAAACCTCAAAAGGTCTTTGCAGACCTTGATTTCCCATTTTACATAAATGGGAGGAAACATCTTCTGGGATCTTCTGCCATGAGTCTCCTTTGCCATTTGAGCACCCAAGTATTATTCTAATGCAATGACATATCTTTGAAAAATTCCCGTACTTAACCTATTTATCTCCTGGTGCTTCACTATAGCTTGATGTATTCATTTCTAATAGCACCACACATGCCTTCTCATTTGGGATAATGACAGTCTCTGGGTAAAACATCACACTGACTGTACTCTGAAGGCTGAAAATTAAAGTTGGAGGCACGAAATGTTGACAATAATTTTTATATACTTTTATATCTATGTGAAGTTTCTGATGCTAGACTAAAATGAGGAATATTTCTTTACCGTGCAATAGCTGCAGAGTGTTCCACAATAATATCCTGAAGTTTCCTTGGTAGCAAAAAGGAAACGTGTCTTTGTGTTTACTGATTTAAAAGAAAAATATGTTGGAGTTACAGTCCAACATAAACTCAGAGCTCACCAGAGCTCTCAGCAGTTAACATCTTCTAACTAAGCCTTGCAATGTTAATATTTTATAAAGACTGGCTTAAATGATCAATATAAGAACTACCTCCACCAGAAAATCATGTCTTTGCCCTGCTCCAGCAATCCTGTGGTACTCAGCTATTTGTTTTTAGATTGTAAGACCTCTATAGGCATCCAGGAAAGAAAGAGTTCCTTAAGACTGAAACTTGTCTTTGTGAGGCAAGAACAAAGGAAGTTGGAAAAAAAAAAAAAGAACAAAGGAAGTTGAAGTTTGGAGAAGCAAACAGCTTCGACTTCAGAATTATTCCTTTTCTTTCTCTTTCCTCTGGCTCTGTGTCTCTGTTCTCAAGTTACATTGCCCTTGTTCCTTCAATTGATGAAGACTTCTGATCCATCAGTGTTAGAACCAACCCATCGCTTACCTGCTGCTTCAATTTTTTCAGATCTCCCTGATGTTGATTAATACATGAATCTTAGACCTCCTGCTTTGCTTTCTCTCTTTTATCTCCTTACCTGGCCGTTGGATACCTCCTTTGCCGGAATATAGCATGTCTGTCTGTGTTTGGCTTCCCTCATTACAGTTCTTCACGGGGCTTCTCTACCCACTGCCTGTAGAGGTAATCACAAATAACAGTTTTCACCTTAACTTTTTGCAAAAACCATTTGACCATCAGCTTATTAAAAACATTGAATTTAAATTTTCACTGTGAAGAAAGGATCAGGGAGAAGAATGGCATATTAGTTTTTCAGGGCTGGATTACAAATTACCACAAACTGAAGGATCTCGAAAAACAAATTTACTCTCCCACAGCTCTGAAGGCTAGAAGGCCAAAGCCAGGGTATTGACAAGTTTGGTTCCTACTGGGGACTGTGAGGGAGACACTCTGCTCCATGCTTCTCTGTTAGCTTTTGGTATTTGCTGACAATCCTCAGTGACTCCGGTTTGTAGAGGCACCCAAGATGCCTGCTTTATCTTTACATGGTGTTCTCTCTGTGTGTTTTTGTCTCTATGTCTCCTCTCTTCTTATAAGGACACTATCTATATTGGATTAAGAGGCTACCCTACTCTAGTATGACTGTATCTTAACTAATTACACCCACAACAACCTTCTATTCAAATTAAGTCACATTCTGAGATAGTAGAAATTAGAATTTCAACATATCTTTTTGAAGAATGCAATTAAATCTATAACAAGTGGTATAGGCTAACTGGTCACATTTGTTAGCAGAAATTTAGAACTATTCAAAATTATTAGAATTTATAAGTTCAGATAAATATACCCCTGCTTCTATTGACATCTCAAAGTCTTTGTCTTATTCATATTAGTGGGATTTAGGGGTTTTGTTGTTGTTCTTTATTTTGTTTGCCATAACTTCAAATGGTTTCACATTTGTACTATAAGCAGGTATACATTTCATTCAATAAATATTTACATCTCTATTCATTATAAGATACTGTTTTGGGAGCAAGAAGTGTTTATAAAAAATATGTAAGGGGAACTCATTCCTTGAAGGATGTTTTAATTTAGAAGAAGACTACCTAAGTTTTAATTTAGAAGAAGATTATCTCAATTCTAAGGTACTTACTGTACTAAACTTCATTTAAAAAAAAAGTACAAGCAAAGCATTATAGATTCCAATAGAGGTGAAAATGACATCAACTGAAGAAATGAAGGAAAGCTTCCCACTAGCACAGTTTTAAGTTTAGATGTTAAAGGACAAGTCAGGAGAAAAGCAATGTATACGGGTTAGGTAGAAGTATGCATGCTTTGCCCCTACCCCCCAAAATCTGAACTTCTTTGATTCCATCATCTTACAATATGGAAATAGATTGATAATAGGGAACATTCCAGGCAGAAGAAAATCAAATTTTGAATAATGAAAAGATGGCAAGGAGAATACATCTCAGTGTGGTTGATTAGAGCAAAGGGAACTAACCAGAAATGAGACTGGAACGGTGGGCCATGTGTGACCCAAAGTAGTTGCCAACAGCAACAAATCTTCTGCTCTCAGGACCAATCTCGATCAGAAATAAGAGATATATAAACATTTCCCAGCCAAAAACCTTGAGTTAAGTTTCAAATCACTTTTACTGCAAGTTCTGCCTGTTTCCTAACCCCAGTCATGTCATTTGTGTCTGAGTTTGTAAAAATCTAAAAGAGCACCCTGGGGAATGGGTAGTACCTATGTATTGCTAGTGAAAATTTAAATTGTAGCACGTTTGCAGAGCAATCTTACAACATTTTTAGAAATGAAAAGATATAATTCTCTGCCCAAGAATTCATCTCTTGAGAATCTATCCTAAAAGCATTTAAGAGCTAGTAGATAAAAATCTAGGTAGAAGGATATATGATAACATTGTTAATGGTGAAGAAAAAATTAAAAACAAAAACCCAACATGAATAACCACAATTAACAGAGGAATGAGGGACGCCTGGGTAGTTCACTTGGTTAAGCCTCCAACTCTTGATTTCAGTTCAGGTCATAATCCCAGGGTTGTGAAATCAATCTCTGTGTTGAGCCCTGTGCTGGGTGTGGAATTTTCTTGTCCTTCTTCCTCTGCTCCCCACCCCCCAAAACAAATGAACAAACAAACAAATAAAAAATAGAGGAATGATTGAAAGAAACTAAATTATTATTATTATTAACGACTTAATTTGGCATGTATTAAGCTGTTATTTAATCCATTTGAGTTGATCTGATTTCACAGTTCTGTTTGTAAAGGATTACACTATTACTATAATCAATAGTGTTCTTTTCTCACTTTTCCTTTATAAAAATCGTTGAGTGCATATATTCCATTATTACTTTTGAGTATCTTGATTAAAGTCATGAAGACAATTCTTTTTATGCTTTAAAAATTCATGTATTACAGAAGAAACGTATTTATTATAGAAAATCTAAAAAACAATATAAGCAAAATGAGGAAGTCTTACTCATTGATAAATATTATGTACCTTTCAGTATATATTGTCCCAAGACTTTTTTCCTCTGAAAAATATTTTTCACTAAAATTATATCATACAAAATGAGATATTGGTGATAAATTAGTTTCTTATTGCTGTTTTAACAAATTATCACAAACTTAGAGGCTTAAAAACAAATTTACAACAGGCTTGGGTGGAGGAAGAAAACAAACTTTGTCAGGTCTGAAAAACCTCAGCTAACCAAGAGGAGCTCTAGAGGAAGTCTTACTTTTCAAATATGAGTCTCTTTTCACATAGACAGATACATAAATAATTTTGCCAGCACTTGGAAGTAAAACTGCATTCACAAAAATAACTTTTTGCATCCTTAAAAACATCCTACTCACAACTGCTCAGTATAGAATGTTTATTTTGTGCCTATTTCTTTCACTTCTAAAAGAAGACCAACTTTCAAAACCTAATTGGCGGGGGAGGAGCAAGATGGTGGAGAAGTAGGAGGTTGAGATAGAGTCGGATCCCAGAAGTTCATCTAGATAGTTATTAAATCATTCTAAAAGCCAGCATACTCAACAGGAGAGAGAAGAGAGGAAGAAGAGCAATTCTAGGAGCAGAAAATCGACCACTTTCTGAAAGGTAGGACGTTTGGAAAAGTGATTCCAAAGTGACGGGAAGAGAGACCGTGGGGGGAGGAGCTGGCTCCCTGCAGCCGCAGAGCCGCGGAGCACAAAATCGGAAATTTAGAGTCTGCTCCGCTGAGGGACATTGCTCCAGAGGCCAGGCCAGAGGTCTGGCCCTTGCGGGAACAGAGTGGTTTCAGGACCCATGAGATCATAAAGAGACCGGGGGTGTCTGAGTGCGACAGAGCTCCCAGCTATCAGTGCGGAGAAGCCGGTGGCAGAGAAAGAGCCGCGCAGCGCGTTTTCAGCTGGGGCTTACCCTAGACCATGGCCGCGGCCCTTCGAGCGGGGACCACATAAGGCATTCTGGAGAGACCCCCTCCTTCCTCCTTGGGGCGGAGCGGCGTGGCAGCGCGCAGCAGGAATCTCCTGGGTTTGGAGACTCCAGACGGGGCCGTGCGCCAGAGATAGAGGCGCGCTGCCACCGGTGGCTGAGCTCAGAGCTTGTGCGGACCTGGGAGACGGGAGTGATTGACTGCTTTCCTCTGAGGGCGCGCTGAGGAGCAGGGACTCCAGCGCTCAGCTCCTCCAGCGGAGACTGGGAGCCGCCATTTGCATTCCCGGCCTCCAGGGCGGTACGGAAAGCACTAAGGGAACAAAGACTCCCAAGAGCGAACCTGAGTGAATTGCTTGGCCCCTCCCTGGGCAAGGGTG
>JAPYYJ010002595.1:0-12574 GCA_028533885.1 Nasua narica | reverse complement strand
ATCAGGCTCTCAGAGCCTGCTTTCTCCTCTCTCTGCGTGCCTCTCTGCCTACTTGTGATCTCTCTCTGTCGAATAAATAAATAAAATCTTAAAAAAAAAAGGCTAGAAAAAACCATGCTTACATTTAAAGCAAGGTATGATGACAATGTTTCATCAAATATATAATATTAATAGAGATAGAAATCATAAGAATCAATGGAAATCTTGAAATTGAAAAGAATAATAACCAAAAGGAAAATTTCACAAGAGGGACCCAACAGTAGATTTGATCTGTCAGAAGTAAGAATCAGTGAAATGGCAGATAGATCAATAGAGATTATGCAATTGTAAGACCAAAGAGAAAAAAGAGTGAACAAAAATGAACAGAGCCTCAGAGAAAGGTAGTGCACCAACCTATGTATAATGGCCAGAAGAAGAGAGACAGAAAAAATAAAAATAGCCAAAGAAATAATGAGTGAAAACTTCCCAAATTTAATGAAAAGCACTAATCTACACATCCAAGGTGTGGCCTGGCTTCTTCTTGTTGCTTTTAGTAAAATGCAAAAGTAAGGAGATAAATTGAAAAAGGAACCATTAAACAAAAAAGGAGCCAGAGCTTGATGATTTAGTCCATCCATATCACAAAAGATAAGAGAACATGCCAACAGTACCTAAACAACCATTTGCTAAAGAGATTACTCATGTGACTTAGGGAGCTGATCAACCATCTCAGATGAAGCCAAGGAATAGAGATGGGTTTTACAAAAAGACTCCATGGTGAACAATGGGGTCTAATGGCATAGATCTTCTCGACATTACAGAAGACTAACAAGGTTTTTAAAAATTTTATACCAGAGTATAAATTTTATACCAATTTTATGCCAGCCTGGACTGAAAGGGACAGGGATGAGATAATGGGGGAAGGATGAATCTGAGGGCAGGACTATGGAGGCAGAGACCAGAGAAACAGGCTCATCCTGGGGAACCCAGAGGGCAGAGCATCGGGTCACAGAGCATTCGGTTTTGAAACTTAATTGAATTTGCTCTGTTGGGTTGCAGACTTGCTTTAGATCAATATCCCTTTTGTCCTTTCCATTTTTCTCTCTTTCAAAAAGGAAATTCTCTTCTATGCCTGTTACACCATTGCATTTTAGAAGCAGATAGCTCATTTTATGGGTTTTACAGGTTAGTGGACTGAGAGGAATTACCCCCCAGAGTGGACTATATTCAGAGTCTCGCCCATACTTCTTTAGATAATTTATTTTTATTTTTAAAATATTTAATTTATTTATTTTACAGAGAAAGAAAGAGAGAGCACAGGCAGGGGGATCAGGAGAGGGAGAAGCAGGCTCCCCACTTAGCAGGGAGCCCGATTTGGGGCTTGATCCCAGAACCCTGGAACTATGACCAAGCAGAGGGCAGACGTTTAATTGACTGAGCCACACAGGTGCCCCTTGTCTAGATAATTTAGATGATGAGTGGGACTTTTTGAGTTAATATTTAGATGACATTTGGGACTTAGGGGTTGCTGGATGGATGAGGACTTTTGGAAGTCTTGGGATGGAGTGAATGTATTTTGCACATGGGATGGATATGAACTTGAGTGACCAAAGGGTGGATCGTACTGGATTGAATAGTGTCCCCACAAAAATTCATGTCCACCCAGATCCTCAGAATGTGGTTTTATTTGGAAATAGGGCCTTTGAAGATGTATTAAGTTAAGATGATATCATACTAGATAGGGATGGGTCCTAAATCCAAAGACTAGTGTCCTTGTAAGAAGAAAAAACACCTAGAGACATGGATATCCAGGGAGAATGCAATGTGACTATGGAGACAGAGATTGGAGTGATGTATCTAAGTCAATGAACACCAAGGATTGCCATCAGCCACCAGAAGCTAGGATAGTTTTCCCCTCGAAGCCTCTGGAGTGAGTGATAATTGGTTACATCAGGGCTAGGAAATGAATACAAGTGCTAAGACCATTCAATGAGGAAAAATCAGTCTTTTCAACAAATGGTGCTGAGATAACTATATATGTATGTGCATAAGAATAAAGTTGGACCCCAACCTCACACCACGTACAAAAATTAACTCAAAATGGATCAAAGACCTAAATATAAGGGCTAAAATCATGAAACTTTTATAAGAAAACATAGGGATAAATTTTCATGAGTTTGGACTAGCCAATGATTTCTTAAATATGACCCCAGAAGTGCAAGCAATAAGAAAAAAGTAGATACAATTATTAAAACTAGATAAATTTAGGGGTGTCTGGGTGGCTCAGGTGGTTAAGCCTCTTACTCTTGATTTTGGCTCAGGTCATGACCTTGGGGTTGTGAGATTGAGCCCCACTATCAGGTTCTGTACTGGGCGTGGAGCCTGCTTCAGATTTAAGATTTTCTCTCTCCCTCTCCCTCTGGCCTCCCCACCTTCCCTCTAAAACAAAACAAAACAAACAACCTAGATGAATTTACTTATATTAAGAATAGATAAAATTGGGTGCCTGGGTGGCGTAGTTGGTTGAGTGACTGCCTTAGGCTCAGGTCATGATCCCGGAGTCCTGAGATCGAGTCCCACATCGGGCTCCCAGCTCCATGGGGAGTCCGCTTCTCACTCTGACCTTCTCCCTTCTCATGCTCTCTCTCACTCTCTCTCTTTCCTAATAAATAAATAAATAAAATCTTTAAAAAAAAAAGAATAGAGGGGCACCTGGGTGGCTCAGTGGGTTAAAGCCTCTCCCTTCAGCTCAGGTCATGATCTCAGGGTCCTGGGATCGAGCCCCACGTCGGGCTCTCTGCCTAGCAAAGAGTCTGCTTCCCCCTCTCTCTCTGCCTGCCTCTCTGCCTACTTGTGAACTCTCTCTTTCTGTCAAATAAATAAATAAAATCTTTAAAAAAAAAAAGAATAAATAAAATTAAAACCTTTTGTGCTTTCAAGGACACCATCAAGAAAGTGAAAAGACAGTGTACCAGAACAAGAGAAAATATTTGCAAATCACATGTCTGAGAGAGGACTTATACATAAAATATTTAAACACCTTCTGCAACTCACCAGTCAAAAGACTATTAACCCAGCTTAAAAATGGGCAAAGGTTCTGAACAGACCGAAGATGGACCAATGACCAACAAGCACTTAGTCATCAAGAGTCATCAAAGCGTGAATTTTATGGTATTGAGTTATATTTCCTTTTTCTAAAAAAGCAATGACATAAAATAAGGTGTATAAAAATACATTGTTGGGCCTGTAACATGAAAAAAATGTAATCTATTTGACAATAATAGCACAAGGAGGCAGCCGGGAGCAGAGCTGTGCTGAAGTAAGGACACGACACCAGAGGGTAATTCAAACCCAGAGGAAGAAACAGAGAGAAACAGGAAGGGTAAATCAGAAGGCAGATATAACAAACTCTGTAAATACAAGCTTGTTCTCCTTCTCAAGCTCCCTTCAAAGTAATAATTATGAGAATGTGTCGTTGGGTCTATAACACACATAGAAGTGATACGTCTAACAATAACGACGTGAAAAAGAGAGAGAAAGGAATGTGGCTATTTAGGGGTAAAGTTCATCTATTCCATGGAATTCTTTTAAATATAGATCCTGAGCTTGGCTGAATCACAATTTCAGCGGGATGGCCAGGGCCTTCTTGGCCAGTACAGGGCCTTTGTGTGAGTTCAAAGGGGTTCCTTGGTCCATACGGTGCCTTTGTGGGAGTTCAAAAGGCTTTCCTTTCTGCCATCAGATGTAGCTCCGTGCCAGGGCCAATAGCTTCACAAGCAGAACATGAACTGGATTGACCACCCACCCACCCTCGTGCATTGAAGGATCTGCACAACTGTATGGAGAGGTGGCCCCAGACATGACCCACGTCTGTATTTTGAGACTGTTCCTCTAATAATTCTAAGGTACAACCAGGGTTGAGAACAGCTGGGCTAGGGAGGCATTTGAAAAGAATCTGAAGTATCAGGCGACTGATAAAATATGAGAAGCGGTTGTTAGAGGGGATCTGGAGGGGGGCTCTCAAGTTTTTAACCCCGGAGACTGAGAGATGGTAAGAGAAATGGAGAAGTAAGAAGGGAAACCTGGATTTGGAGGGACTATGTTCAGTTTTGATCATATTGAAGTTGAAGTCAGAGCAAGACACATTAAAGGAGGAATGTTCAACTGACAATTAGAAGAAAGATGATCCTGGAATTTTAAAACTATATTTAGGGATCATCGCATAGCATAATGATAATGGAAATAAATACTGTTTATAAAGAGCCTGCTCACTGCTCTCCCTTGTGCTGGACATTTTATATAAATATGAGCCCAGTAGGCATAAGGGTGATGACACAGACAGTCACTGTCCCATGAGTTGTTTACTCCTCATGAGTCTGGCCACTGGTGGGATGAGTCAGATGAAAGCAGGACTCAGGAAGTGGGATGAGGCTGGAGGGGTGGGAGTGGAGGTCGTGGGGCACCTAACTATGAGGCTTGAAAAGCAGCAGGTAGCCAGGGAGACGCTGCCACCTGAGGTCCCCAGGCACTACCCCAGCATCTTGAAACGGTACTGGCATCATTATGTTAAATGCATGATAAAAAGGTCAGTGGCCTCGTAAGTTCCATCACCAGCTATCAAGGGGTCTCACGTGGAACAGACTCCTTCTGTACCTCTCATCCCCAGGAGAGCACATCTGGTATTGACATTCACCAAGACCAGAATTAAGTGGTCCCACGAGGACTCTAGCAGAGTGGATTCTGTGCATGGTCTTTCTGGCCGCATGAGGGGCCCAAGCCCTTTCAGAGATTCCCGGTAGGGCAGGAACACAGAAATCATCTTATGATTTCCATTGTGCAAAACACATGGGACCTGGAGGGTCCAAAAACTGTGCAGCCACGGTAGGATGTCATGAAACTACAGGGTCTTTGGCGTAGTTGGGAGGGTGGGTAGAAGACACTTGGATTTGGCCAGCATTGGGGGAGGATGCTAATGACACAAACGGGCTCAGAACTCTTGGCTCTACTGGCTGTAAAGGCTGGAATTCACCTCTGGAAGGAGAAACGTTCTTTACAATGCCAAGTTAGCCAAGCTGAGTGAAGGCAGAGTGCCTGTAAGCTCTTCCTTCTCACCTGACTGGGAATCTCAGAATTTGCAACTTAGTTACTGAGTAACTGATAGAGGCAGTCGACCTGACCTGAAGGCCTTTCATAGTCAGCAATTTAAAGAACTGCCTCCAGAGAGCGAGTCCAAGGTCAAAAGCTGGGACAAACCAAATCCTGGGTGAAATTGCAGAGCTGCAGGGCAGAGAGAAACCAGGCTAAGGCATGTAAGGCAGGAGGCAAGTGAATGGAGAAGAAGGGAAGTGAATTTGTACAAGGTTTAAATTTAGCCTCAGATTGTCTTGATGCAATAGGAACCAGCCATCAAGGACCCAATCAGACTGGCCGTGATGAGTTTTGTGCCTTTGGAGCGTCTATAATTATAGACCCTAAGTGGAGACTACGAGTGGTCATTCCATTTCTCTTGTCTTCCTCGTGCTACCCAGGCAGAATTACTAATTATAGGGGTCCTTTGCAAAACCTTCCGAGTGGCCCTCCTTCCTCTCCCCTGTTCTTGTGAGCAGACTCTGTGGGTCTCGGGCTCAGCACTTCAGCACCTCTTTCAGCACTCAGTTTCACACTACTGAAAGCCTTTATTTGCACATCCCTAGACTGTGGTTTATTGAAGGCAGAGCCATTTCTTACTCAGTCTTGTTTGTGCTAGCCTTGCTTGACTTGGTATTGGGTGCGTTAGAGTGCTAAGTAAATACCTAGTGAACAACGGACTCAGTCCAAGATGGAAGGCACACACATATTTACCTGGTCCCCCTCCGCTTCTCCAGTCTCATCGGCATGACAGTGTGCCATTCGTCTCGAGCCGAGCTAATACATTGAACTTCTTTCTCTCTCAAGGTCTCTGCCAAGAACACATCCTCTCTGTGTCCACATCTTTGTGTTTTCTCTACTGCTATTCCATCCGTCTGGAACTCTCTTCTCCCCTTTCTTTGCTTTGAACATGGGACTTCGCCCTTACCTCCCTACCCCTAGACTGGAGCTCCCTGAAGGCAGGACCTACTTATATCTCCATCAGAGCCTACCCTGGTGCCTTGCATTCAGCAGAGGCTAAGTTGGTGTTTGCTCAGGGAAGGAATGAAGGGACCTTCTGGCCTCTATCAGGCAGCTCTTCAATATGTCTTGGTTAATTGCCATTTATTTAAGAAGATTTGCTTAGGAGAGATGAGCTAAGAAACTAAGCCATGTGAAAATGTAGTGTTTAACACGACTTTGAGCAGGAGCAGTCTGAAAATTGTTGTATTGATCAAAAGTGGCCAGCTACTTCCCATAGCCCTGCTGCCATTTAATTAATACCCTGAAGCCAACTTGGACTTGTGACAGGGGAAGTCTTGGCTCCCCCTTATTCCATAAAGGCC
Organism: Nasua narica; assembly: GCA_028533885.1. Classification (NCBI taxonomy): domain Eukaryota; kingdom Metazoa; phylum Chordata; class Mammalia; order Carnivora; family Procyonidae; genus Nasua; species Nasua narica. The sequence goes on along the minus strand of JAPYYJ010002595.1, from coordinate 6,143 downwards.
AAATGGAGGGGAGGGAGAGGGCAGTGTGGACAGACACCTCTTCTACTCTCTTCTGTCCCCACTCCCTGCCCCAACCTTGGGACAATGCCAGGTTGACATAAACTCATACAGCTTGGCTTTGTCTGTGCCCTACCATATGTCTGTTTCCCCTCGTTGTCTTTTTTTGCCCAGTTTGTGGACTAAATGCTCTGTTCTCATCCCTGCAGGGTGGAGGAAAGGGAATTTGATCAATCAGTAACCAGGTTTGAAAAACTCAAATGCTAGCAGAGGCCAAGAGAAATAGACCAAGTCAGTTGGGGAGGGATAGTGACCATGGTGCAATTAAAGGGGCAGCTTCTCCCCTGCCCCAGGACTGTGCTCCCAGGACTGCCTGACCTTGTGTTTTGCATAGTCATCCTTGTTATAAGCCTTGGCATCATCAGGAAAAACTATCTCCGAGCCTGGAAAAAGGGCAAAAGAGATTATTGGTGTGTCCCATCAGTGGCCTGCAGGCCGTGGCCTCTCAGACTCTTAGGGGATTATCTGATTCTATAGGAATTTGCACCACTGGTAGATCTAGAGATGAGAGATTATCCTGGATTATCCAGATGAGCCCAATATAATCATAAAGCTCCGGATAAGTGAAAGAGGGAGGTAGGAGGTGAGAGTCAGAGGAGATGTGACAATGAAATCAAGAATCTGGGGTGCTGCCAAGTGAAAAAGTCTCAACCGACCATTAATTAGTATTGACTCTGAAGACGGAAGGAGGTGACCATGTGCCAAGGGATGGGGCTGGCCTCTAAAAGGTGGAAAAAGCAAAGAAATGATTCTCCCCTAGAGCCTCCAGAAGGAACGTAGCAGTAAGGACATCTTGAGTTTAGGTGAGTGAAACCCATTTTAGACTTCTGACCTACGATAAGATACTCCAACTAACTGTAACTAACTGTAAGATAATAAATGTGTGTTATTTGAAGCTACTGCATTTGTACTAATTTGTTACAGCAGCAGCAGGAAACTGATACCAGGTTGTATTACCACCTGCAGGGACAGAAGTTAAATGGCGGAAAATTGATAGCCATACAAATGCTTCTTGTCCACGGTAATACAAATGGTTTCTGTTCAAAGAACTGTAAAAATGCATTGTCCGGTGTATCAAATTCTCATCTGAAATGCTTTTAACATCTTATTGGTTCCTTCACTAAGTAACAAGTTGAATAAAATCTCTGACACACGTTAATATTGTATTTGTATAAGTTCATGTGATTAACTAAAAAAACTGTAGTATAGTTTGTCTATGATCGTGTGATATTCACGTTCTGCACCCTTGGGCCTTTGAATCTAGGCTCTATTAATACTTTTGAATCCACTGTGATCTTACTCACTAATTTGATTCCTATTTTTTTCAGGCCGTCAATTATCACCAATTTAAAAAAAGGCATGTGTTAGCAAGGCCTGCAGTTGGGATTCCAACGGGAAGGTGTTATATCTACCAAGATTTGGGCTATGATGTGGTAATTCATTCAGACTCGGGAACATGTCAAATAGTATATTTTTCTCAATAGCTAAGGCCTTAAGGAATATTTTCTACCCAGGCAATAGATATGAATTTTGATACTTTTTTTCTGAGAGTTCATGCTAATATCTTCCATACGATCTACTGCTGAACCTATTTATCAACACGGACTGGGACTATCAAAAGCACAATGTGTACGCGTGCGCACACGTGGGAGTAACTGGACAACTGGTCAACCTTGCAAAGTGCTTCCAACAAGGGGCAGGGCAGGGTGGAGGTAGACTAGGAGTGTAAGGGACAGATGCTCTCTGCATGCAACGGGTGCCAAGAAACATCACAGTAGTGCTGCTGCTGCTCCAGGATAGAGAAGCCAACCTCCTAACCGGAGACACTGAGCTCAGAGATGCTGAGCGACTTGCTTAAGGTCTCACAGAATAAGCTTGGTAGAGTGCTGAACCCGGGTCTTTCCTGGTCCCCAACCCAGCTTTTTTGGTCGCGTTCCATATCGCAGGCAGGGACTTTGCTGTATGGAGCATGTAGTGTTGTGTTCTCAGTAGGAGCAGTACTGCCCCAAGGAGTTTTGGGTTGTCTCGATGATTGGGGGACACCATCGCCATGTGGAGGGCATGAGCCAAGACTGCTAAGTTGTCCTGTAACAAGCGTGGCAATCCCCCAGATGAAGAATTGTCCTGCAGAAACCTGGGAGGCTCAGTCATTTAAGTGTCTGCCTTCAGCTCAGGTCATGATCCCAGGGCCCTGGGATGGAGTCCCGCTTTGGGCTCCCTGCTCAGTGGGGGCCCTGCTTCTCCCTCTGCCTGCTTCTCCCCCCTGTTCATGCTCTCTGTCTGTCAAATAAATAAAATCTTAAAAAAGAAAAAAAAGAATTGTCCTGCATGCAGTCCAATTGTTAAATGTATCCTCAGATATTCATTATGTGGGCCTAAAAACTCTTTTTGTATATAAACATAAAATATGTTTTAATCTTTTGTCCTTTTTTTTTTACTTTTTTTTTTTTTACTCTTTTTACATGGTTTAGAAACACAGTGACTTTCTCAGGAATAAACTACTGTATAAGTTAAGGGTGACTGTACTTTATTTGGTTCAGAATTTTACCTAAAGTTGCTTGCCCATTTGGAAAATCATGTCAGGACCAGCCAGGTGTGGGGTCAGAGTTGTCCGGTCGACTACTTGTATTTGGCTCATTCGTGGCTTGAGGCTTGTTTGAATTTAAAGTGAGTCTGCTTTTAGGAGTAAGCATCAATTATTTCTTTATATGTTCTGGTCTAGTTATCCTGAGCACTTATTATTATATTTTTCTGTAATTATAGCAATTATTTGTTATAAATCACAGGTTGGTTTGTTTTTGTAAGATTTTATTTACTTATTTGAGAGAGAGAGGAAGCACAAGAGGAGGGAGGGTCGGAGGGAGAAGCAGACTCCCTGCTGAGCAGAGAGCCCGACGTGGGACTCAGTCCTGGGACTCCACGATCATGACTTGAGCCAAAGGCAGACGCCGAACCGACTGAGCCACCCAGGCACCCAAATGATAGTTCTTTTATTTCTTGTTTCTATTGTAGGTATATTATCTTTGGAAATTAGCTATTGATTTAATTTCATTGTAGTAAAGAGGGGGTATTACAAAATATTGGTTATAAAAGACGGGGAGATTAAACGGGTTTGAGAACCACTATAGTGGAAAGAACACTTAGCCAGGAAACAACAAAATCTTGCTAGGAGAGCTTGGTTTTGCCACTGATTTGGGGCATGTTCCAATTTCCCGGAGGTGGTTTCCCCTTTTGTAAAACAAACCTAACATCCGCCTTCTACTCAGAGTGCTTGTTTTAACCAAATGACACCATGTAAATACAAGTATAAGGAATATTGCTCAGTGTAGCCATGAATAGAACATGCTTATTTGGGATTACATTGAATACTTAGCAATGCTCTTACCATTCCTGGTAGGGTAATGTAAGCTTTAAGTTATTTGGTTTAAAGCTTTAACTGGGTACTTGACAAAAGAAGATACCCAAACCAAATGGCTTACAAGCTCTTAAAAGTGCTCAACTTCATTAGTCACCATGGAAATGTAAATGAAAACTACAAGGTAATAATATCATTACCCAACCACCCGGATGACTAAAATGAAAAGCAATATCCTGACATCGTCAAGAATACGAAGCAATGGAAACTCACACATTGCTAAGGGGAGTGTAAGTTAGTTTAACACTGTGGAAATCTGTTTGGCAGTATCAATTAAAGCAATCTTAGGACCCAGCAATTCCACTCCCAGTTATAAAGCCAATCCAAATGTGTACATACATTTCCTAAAAGCTATGGTCAAGAATGTTCATAGAAGCATTCTTATAATAGCCCCAAACTGGAAATACCCCAAATGTCTATCATCAATAAAAGGGATAAATTGTGGTGTATTTCTACAATGATATACCACACTAATGAGGATGAACCACGTGCAACCACACAGATTAATTTCACAATGCTCAGCAAAATACTCATATTTTGAGTATTATTACTCAATGCACATGAGTACATGTACTCAACAAGTACACGAGTACTTATTCTTGGGTTCCATTTATATGAAGTCCAAAAGCAGACAACCTGAATCTTTGGCGTTAAATGCAGAATAGCAGTTACCTTGGGGGTGAGTTGGGACTGGATGGGGTTCTGAGGAGGGCACTAGGGAGTGCTCATCATGTCTGTTTCTTGATCTCCATGCAGGTTACACAGTACACTCAATTTGTTAAGATGAATTGAACTGTACATTTATGGCTTGTGCATTTTTAAATTTTTATTATAAGTGATTGATTTTTAAAAAGTTGAACAGAAAAGATAATTGCTTATCTAGGCCTGTGCTGCTTTAGTCCCATGATTGGCTTTCTTCTTTTCCCAGTGATCAAGCCCTGGAAAGTTTAAGGCTCTGTCTGTGACCACAAAGCAGAACAAAGTTAATGGGCTCCTACAGGGGTCAAGGTCAGGAACTTAGCTCTGAGGTCCTGCAACCCAAGAGTAAGGGTGTGGTCGGGGCTACTACCCTTATGCAAAATACAAGAAAGGCATTCACACAGGTTGTTGTTTTTCAGTTTATCCTTCTTGTTCTCTAAGGGGATGAGAAGTGATGTGAAAAGGGAGAGAGAATGGATCACATGAGAGGATATTTGTGAAAACACTCTGTAAAGGGCAAGGCATACAAAAAGTTATTAATAGAGGGCAAGGACAAGTGGGACGACTGTTTGGGGGATGCAGAAAGGAAAGGCAAAGTAGAAAGAGACAATGGAGAGTGTCTCTCTGGTGGTATCCTTACTTTTCTGCTTCTCTTACAGAACCTTGGAACGGAGAACTTAGTGTCTTTGCGGGCTGTTTCAGCCGCTAGCATTTGTTCTCCTCCCCGGGCGAAGTCCCGCTTTCTGCCGCAAGAGGGCGGTATGGCCACGCTGAGCTGGGGTGTCAACTGCGGGATTGCAGGGATTCGGCGGGGGGCGGGGCAGGGGGGCGGCTGCTCAGGAGTGGCCTGAAGTTTAATCTGGTTCTAAGAACCAGACCCCAGGCTGTCCAAATCCTCCTTTGTCTTCTCCTACCCTCGGGGACCCATGCGGAAGCCGTGGAGCAGGAGGGCAGGAGGCATTTTGCATGTTGCCGTTCGTCTCTGGTGTATTCAAATCTGAGCCACAGGGTTGGGAAGTTAGTGGGAGTGCTTTATTCTGTGGGCTAGCGGAGAATAAAATATGCATTGTCTTCGCATGGAGCTCGAAGACCAACGCCAGGAATCCAACTCACTCTGGACCAGAGCGGTGGGGGCTTTCAAAAAGGGAACACTGATCCAATGGGCTTTTTAAAACACTCCCCATCAACATTTTCTCTGACTGTTGAGAGATTTTCCCCTCCACTTCTCCTCTCCCCTTGTTCCATCCCTGAGACTTCGCCAGCTTTACCTGAACAACACACGGCCGATTACTCCCCGGATCTCGGGTTGCGATCCCCAATACATGTAGCTTCCCGGGGGCCAGCCCAGGCTTACTGAGTTACAGCCCCTAGGTGGACCAAAAACTTGCATTTTTAAACAGGCGCACAGACCGTAGTCCCCTTTCACCGCACCCTGGGGGTGATGCGCGCTAACTTTGAGTTCCGGCTTAGTTCAGCCTCCTCAATTTGCAGGGGAAGAAACCGAACTCAGACAAAGGTCAGGTGACTTGCCCTATGTTACCCAGACGGTCAAAAGCATCCCTACCGCTTAAATCAAGACCCTGAACCCTGACTTCACACCTGCAGTTTTTACTTCGTATTCTTGAGAGCCCCAGAGTTTTGAAGAGGTGTTTTGGGGGTTCTGCAAATATTTGATAGTAAGGTCATCTGCTTAAAAGAAATAAAAAACTGTTAGCATTTGCCACATTTATGGTGTGAATAAGGATTTTTAAAAAGATTTTATTTGAGAGAGAGAGAGAGCATGCGCTCGCTCATGGGGAGCAAGGGGGAGGCGCAGAGGGAAAGGGAGAAGCCGACTCCCTGCTGAGCTCCATCCCAGGACTCTGGGATCAGTACCTCAGCCCAAGTCAGGCTGGGCCATCCAGGCACCCGTGAATCAGGATTTTTTTTTTTTTCTTTTTAGGTTTTATTTATTTGTGAGAGAGAGAGAGAG
>JAPYYJ010002594.1:0-12576 GCA_028533885.1 Nasua narica | reverse complement strand
ATAGATATAGATATAGATATAGATATAGATATAGATATAGATATAGATATTAGTGTTAATCACTTCCTAGTTTTATAATTATGCACAAGGCGCTTAAACACTGAGCCTCAGTTCCATTACTGTTCAAATGGAATTACTCCCACTGCATCACAATACTGCTCTATAGTTAAATGAAATACATGTTCAAGATACTTCATAAGGCACAAGGCAGGGGAGCCTGGGTGGCTCAGTTGGCTATGTGTCTAACTTCTGATTTTCGGTTGGGTCATGATCTCAGGGTTGCGGGATCCAGCCCCACCTAGAGCTCTCCGCTCAGTGGGGCATCTGCTCGAGACTCTATCTCTCCTTCTGCCCCTCCCCACCTTTACAAAATAAATAAATATGTGTTTGAAAAAATAAGGCACATGGCATGGAGTTGATGTTCCCTGTGGCACCTTTTTGCATGGTACATACTAATTAAATGCATGTGAAGTGATGTTGAGCTACGTGGGCTGACAAGCTATTTCTACATTTCTAAAGACACATGACATTTATCTAATATTAATTACATGAATGTCACAGTCCTTCATCCTACTCTGACCTTCATCCCTGGGGAACAGGTTGAATAAACATAAATCTCTTCAGTCAGATCAAACATATAATAAAAAAATTACAAAGATTTGTTTTTCTTCTCAAGTGACAAGGAAAATCTCATAAAGGCATCATTTCTCATAAAAAAAAAATGATGGTTAATTGGTTTAGGATCTATCTGTCCAGCCCATCACCCACAAATCTCACTTACAAAACCCTACCTTGTTTTCTGTGTCATTCATAGAAATGTCCCTCAGGGAAAATAGAGCAATAAATATACAGTATTATTATACAAGGCAGATCACAGATTTCCTTCTCTCCCTTTCTCCCTTCTTTCTTTCTTTACCCTCCCACAAAGGCTCATACATGCCAGGACTCCTTGTTAAAATGGGTGTAGTAAAATTGTTAAATTTTCAGCACCAGTGAAGTAGCATAAGACTTGAAATTTAAAGACAACGGAGAGAATGTGGTCTTGAAATGTTTCTTAGATTATTTATCAGGGCCAACGACTGGCAAAACCACATACTCAGTACCATATATTTTCAATACTCTAACACCTACCTCTCTTCTGAGAACTAGCTTCCTACCATCTAACACATTCCCAACTATATCCAAGATTCTCATATGCATACACAAGTGCTGAAGTCAAGAGAATTAGATCTGAAACCTGCCACCATTACATACTAATAAAATCTTGTACCAGATAATTCAACTCGTTAAGTCTTAGTTTCTCATCTGTATAATTAGGTTAGGTACTTCTGTTTTGCTCATCTCACATCAAGGACTGTCAAAATATAATTTTCAAAAAGTGAAAAACATGCCTCTTAAACAAACACAGTGAATACATGTCAAAGGTTTAACTCATTAATGAAATAAATGGCAGGACAGTAAAGCTAGTTCAAAGGAGAATTAGAGAAACTGAGTAAAAATAGGCACCGGAAGAAAGAACATTGGTTCTTTGTAAAAGAACATTGTAGAACAAAGAACATTGAAAAACAAAGATTACTACAGAGCAATTCATCCATAAGTTTTAGAGATATCTTTTACACCAGAAAAACATATCTCAAAATCTGTAATTTTACAGACTCATGGTTCTAATAAATACTAAATACCATGTCAATCAAATGTGCATTCACTTAGGAGAAGTACATTATTCTTAGGTGGACCTGTTAGCTAATACTCTGGTATAATTTTGAGAAGACATAGAGTCATCCTTTTTCACATTTTTTCCACATTTTGGATGATTTCTTAAACGCACAAAATAGAACAAAAGCTATTTAATGTTGTTATGCTCTTTCAAATATTCATGATTACTCTGCAACTGTTATCAGTGCCATCATTATTTATTTTGAAGGAGATTATATACCCAGAAGTCTCTGTAAACTTATAATTTCTTCCATTTTTTTTTCTATTCATGGTCCTAAGTGATGCAGATATAAAAATGAGGGGGTAATTGTCAAGGTTTTAAGGAACTTTAAGCCTAAAATGGGAAAATGTAAGAAAACATATAGCATGTTCTGTAAGAGTTACACACATTATAAGGTTACAAAAGAGCTGGCCAATTTGCCTAATTTCGCCCAGGGGAGGCAAGAGGCTCCATGGATAAACTCTTGCTTTAGATGTGCAGCCAGGCAGCCAGTGGACAGGAGACCTGGGCTCTAGCTGAAGGATTATTCACAGATAGTGAAGACTGAAATACCTCATCACTCACACTTGGAGAATTGAAAACATGTTCTTACAGATATAGTACAGAAGGTAAGGAGACAGTAAAATGAGAGAGGGCACTGGTGAAGGGAGATAGGGTCAACTTGCAAAGTCCTCTCTCCAGTTCACAGAAGCTGTAAACCAATGGCAATGTGAACTATTCAGCCAATGACTAACAGAGGTTCTTTGGCAAACTACTTTCCTTTTCTGGGTCTCAATTTTCTATTTGTAAGATGAGGGTTGCTGAACAAAATGAAGAACTAATCCTAGAGATGTGATGGTATGTATAGCAGGCTGAAATCTGTGGGAAGGGGATTTTTGAGACAAAATTATTAAGCACTGCCTTCAATATTAAAACCTTTGGAGGGGAGGTGAAGGGAGCAAGAGTGAGCAGAAGGAGTAGTTGAGCTGTGATGCTGGGCCAAGGGAAGTACTGGCCACTTCATGGGATGCTCTGGCACTAGAATCTCCTTTCAAAGTAATCCCAAGTTGCATGGATATGGCCAGATGTTTATCCGCTCTCTCACTGACCAGCCATTATGGAACGGCTAACCCAAGGGTTATAATGTTGACCAAGGTGGCTCTACAGGCTATTCAATCCCTGAACAGCAAGGTGTTGCTCCCCTAAAAATGAAGTCTATTGGCCAAAAGTACTCTCAATATACAGGAAAAGAAATGCTTTGTGGGAGGTGTGGGTGGACATCACACTATCCACCACGAGGTAGCACATGATTAGTCATTTTACCTGTCCAGCTCATTTATGTGCTACCCTTCCTTCCCTATCCTAACTCTGTTCCACCTATTTGAAACTATTTACAGATTCTCAAACTTGCCCTGAAAGCATATTCTCTATTCTCAGCACCACTATCCTGGCCCACTCAGCCCATGTTCTCTACTTAGCCATCATTTCTTTCCAAATGCCTTCCATGACATCTGGGTGGGGGTTACATTCCTTACTTATGCTCACTATTGAGACATTAGTCATTCTTTCTTCATGCCTCTGACTCCCCTTCCAACTCTAAGTGATTTGAAGCTGTTTAATGGGACTTCCAATATCTAGCATACAGGGAGTACAGATAGTAGATATTGAATGTATATTTGTTGGAGAAAAAAGATAAATAAGTAAATATGTGAATTTCAGAGATGTAAATTACAGTGTGAGTATTTAAACCCAAAGGACTGGGGAAATAATCTTGAACAATTAGGAGAAAAAAAAATACCATGAAGAACTAGTATGAGAAAATGCCAGTCTGACACAGGAGTTACTCTTCATCATGCAATCCTCTGCCATAAAGTGAAAGAATACAGCTGCCTTCACAGATCCCAGGGGTTATGGGAGAGTGGGGAAAGACAGAGAGGAAGTGAGCTGTCTATGACTCACAATTGTTTTTATAACTTCATTTCTTAGTGAAATCTTCTACTCTTAAGGTTTGATTTCTTCGACGCCTTGATTATTGGTCACTTTTGGCTTTAGAAGTCAAAGAAATGGTGAAAAACCACTGCCTTCTTGTATGTGTACATCATTTCCCAAATTATCAGCAGGGGTTTTTAAATCAATACTCTCTGGGAAGCTGTGAAAATGCCTTCATTTCTGGTCCTTCAGGCATTTTGACCACTAAGGCTTACTTGTGGGATAATGTCTATTGATATTTTATAGCACTTACGTTTCAGTAAAATGCCTTCATGTTTTTAATCTCATTAAAACAACCAGTGTGGGATCTATCAGTATCCATATTTTTTAGAAAGTACAAAAGGCTCAGAGAGGCCGAAAAGTTGCTTAAGGTCACAGAGCAGTGTAAAACTTGGGTCCAGACCCAGTTCTTTAAAGTCTAACTCAACTGTTCTTCCTATTTCACCATAGCGGGGACGAAAGCCTCAACAGGTTGTCTCTAATCCCATCATTAGATATATATTTATTTTATACTTAAAGGCTTTTGGTGCTCCAAGTATTAAAAGACAAATATCCCTATGAGAGAAATATGTATCTAATGCCTTAACTAAAAGTAGAAAAAGAAATAGCAATTACTGTAGCATAATGGGTAATGATTTTAAATTGCTATATTCTATACTTTAAAAAATACAAAATACACATCATTATCTTACTTTAATAATGAGAAAACCAAAACTCAGAGGTGTTGAGCTACTTGCTCCATGCCCTCACACACTTATGGAAAAACTACCATTTGAATTCAGTTCTTTCTGACTCCAAAGCCTCTCATCTTAATATTATGCCCTCTATTATATTTTTTGCATAAATTCCATATTTCAGACTTTCATCCTCCTTCACACTTATAAGTAGCATCAACAAGTTTAAATCTGTCCAAATTGCTCTGGTCTCTTATGGGAGCCAAAGCACAAGTCCCCACCTGCCATTCTGAGTGAGACTGCTAGATCCAAAGCTATGCATCATTTAAGATCATTAGTGTAAAATCAATAGCTGCAGGAAATAATTGTAGCTATCCCTGCGACCTTGCCCCCTGTGGTACTTCATCCTTGAAGGTTATTTAATTAAAGTCCAAGCAAGATGGGTTAGCTCTGGAGTGGTGTATAAGTGGAAGTGACATGACACCAGAGGGAAACAGCCTTCATTCTCAGCACTGCAATGTGTGGCTCAAGCAGAGAATATCTCCTGATACTTGGAGCCAAAATACAAGGCTCTGTAAAAGGACACTGCCTTGCAGGTGGTTAGATCTTCCCTGACTTTACTAGAAACGAGTGGGCAGTTGTTATTTAGCAAATATCTATTAGGTTATCCATTGGGAAGCTACTGTATGCTACATGCTCAATCTATAACAAAGTTGAATAGGACATCAACCTTGATTAACTTCTAGGGGTTAATCTGAATGGAAGCAAACAACCCAACAACTATGTAAGCCAAATGTCTCCTGGTATGATAGCTCCAGAGGCATTATAGCTACACCTACCTTCCAATTATCCAGACTCTAAAATCTGGTATATTGGGGGAAAGGAGAGAAGTTTCAGTTTTTGTCTCATGGTACCTCTTCCTGAATTCAGGTCAGAGCCCAAACCCCTACTCTGTCCTCACTAATTTCACTGCCATGGCCCCCGCTTCACCTGGCAATGAATGATTTGTTTCCAATGTTCCCAGACCATCATCCACCCTCAAATTTATGCTGCTGCCATTTTGCAGTAAGATGATATTTAACTACTTTGTATCAAGTATGCATTCGCAGTCTTACTTTATTTTTGTTCACAAAGCAGTGAAAACATTTACTCATTATTCATTCATTATTTCAACAAATATTCATTGGGAATCCAGTCATGAAATCAACTACATGATCAGTTGTAGTTGTTATTCATACTTAATTATTCAAAAACTATATTAAAACAAAAGTTTATTTTTCTTGACATAATAAATTCTGATTTAATTCATTTAACACACATTCACAATGTTCCCACTAATGTTCCCACATTGTTCCCATTTACTGTTAAAAATTCTAGAGATAATAGCAGCTATGTCCACAATAGCCAAACTCTGGAAAGAGCTGAGATGACCTTCAACAGACAAATGGATAAAGAAGATGTGGCCCAGGGCCCCTGGGTGGCACAGTTGGTTGAGCGACTGCCTTTGGCTCAGGTCATGATCCCGGAGTCCCGGGATCGAGTCCCACATCGGGCTCCCAGCTCCATGGGGAGTCCGCTTCTCACTCTGACCTGCTCTCTCTCACTCTCTCTCTTTCCTAATAAATAAATAAATAAATTAATTAATTAATTAATTAATTAATTAATTTAAAAAAAAAAAGAAGATGTGGCCCATATATACAATGGAATATTACTTAGCCATCAGAAAGGATGAATACCCAACTTTTGCATCAACATGGATGTGACTAGAGGGGATTATGCTGAATGAAAGAAGTCAAGCAGAAAAAATCAGTTATCATATGGTCTCACTTGTGGAACATAAGGAATAACATGGAGGACATTAGGAGAAGGAGAAGAAAAGTGAAGGGGGGCAAATCAGAGGGGGAGATGAACCATGAGAGACTGTGGACTCTGAGAAAAAAACTGAGGGTTTTAGAGGGGAAGGAAGTGGGAGGATGGGTTGGCCCGGTGATGGGTATTAAGGAGGGCACGTATTGCATGGAACACTGGGTGTTACATGTAAACAATGAATCATGGAACACTACATCAAAAATAATGATGTACTGTATGGTGACTAATATAACACAATAAAAAATAAATAAAAATTTTAAAAATGCTAGTGATACAACAATAAATGAAATAAATAAGGTTATTTGCCTTTGAGAAACTTAACATTCCCATTGGGGAAACATACAACAAAGTAAAGAAATTTAAAAAGCAAACAAATAAATAATTGTACCTACTAAAAAGTTCTGTGAAAAAAATATAATTAAATTAGATGTCTTGGGTAGAAAGTACCGGGCTGGGTGCTGAGGTTCCTATTTACTGGGTGGTCATATAAAGGAGTGTAAGTTGAGATGCACCCTTTAATAAAACACTTACTGATGAGAAGACATGCAAAACAAATCTAACCAGAAACAAGCTATGGTGAGTCTATAATCCCAGCCCAGCTCAAAGCCTGCACCTCTGTACTAGAGACCCATGCTTATATTTTATATTGTCAGCATGGTTAATCTAGGAACTTTATTTCCTAAAACCCCTTCTCTGTGTGATTCTGAGTTACTGTTGGCTAAAAGGAAGTTGTTTGAGGTTTCAATGACAGAAGTAAAGCAGCTACCATGACACTCTGAAGGTCATTCTATGAAGTATAATGGACACATATGGAAGATGTCCACCCTGCCTCTTCTCCTCTCCAAGTCCTGCTATTCTCCTGATTGCTGGCAGTGTATACAAACAGCATCCCCAGGCTACCACCACAGAGATAAGCAGTGACTTGTTTCAACACATCCATGAACCTTCCCTTGGGGAGCCCACCTGCTTGTTGGATGTACTCGATGTCTTAGACTCCCCTGCAACTTCTGTTCAATCATACCTATGCTTTGAGAGGAATACTCAGGGGACATTTTTGTGATCTTTCACGTCTCATTTCTAGACTTTCATTTTCCTATTTCTTTCCATAATTGTATAATTTCTAATTTCTTTAAAAATATTTTGTTCCATAACACTTCTAGTGCCTCTGTTTCTCTGATAGATACTCATATTGATCCTAGGACTGGAACTAGAGGAACAAAAGCTCAAGGATGGGAATCCATAATTGGTTCTCTGGTGGGTTAAATTTTAAGGGCACTAAAATCATGGGGGCTAGCAGTAAATGGAGTGCTGGTAGTTCATAGCAAACAGTGGCAAAATAGTCATTTAAATTATTCACCTGTAGTTATTTGGAATCAAATGTCTATGAAAGACAAGGTTATGAACGAGCTTAAAGCGATTCAGTAGAAATAAAAAGTATAAAATCTATGAAGCTAGTCTGTTACTCATATGGGAGCAAGAACAGATTTAATTCCCAGTTTTGTTTTTTGTTTTCGGAACCCAGAAAGCGTTTATTACCGGGGGGGAGGGGGTTGTTTTGGGAATGATGGACTGAGAACCACTCTATGTCTGGTCCTCCACAGAAGCAACAAAAATGTGGGCAAAATTGTCCAAATCAACTTTTTCAGAAATCCGGAAATTAACAAAAATATTATAAGAGAATGAAGAGGATTATCTAAGAAAAAGTGCTAAACCTCAGCAAGAACAGTGGATGTTTGGGATATTTTAACTTGGCTTACTCCCATCCCCCTCTCCCCAGCTCCATGGTAGTCTTGAAAACCAGGAGTCTTATGACCAAAGAAGGGCAGACTTGGGGTTTGGATTGCCTCAGAAAGCTCTGTCTCAGGGCGCCTGGGCAGCTCAATGAGTTAAGCATCTGCCTTCAGCTCAGTTCATGATCTCAGGGTCCTGGAATTGAACCTCACTTTGGGCTCCCTGCCCAGTGGGGAGTCTGCTTCTCCCTCTCCTTCTGGCCCTCCTCCTACTCGTGCTCTCTTTCTCTCTCTCAAATAATAAAATATTAAAAAAAAAAAAAAAGCTCCACCTCCAGAGCACTGTAACTATTTGATGCACAGCTTCCTGGTAGAGCCCCATGCATAAGGCAGTGTTATTATTTGACCTGATTCGAGGTTCACTCAGTGGGAAAAAAATCCTCTCCCCCCTGCCATACTGCAGAATGTGAAGCAAAAGGCAATTCCTTATGGGAATAGAAAGCTATAGGTTTGTTCTTTATTGGATCTGAGCTGGGAGGTTGGCAGCTAGCTTAACACATACAACGTAAACTTCACAAGAACTTATCAAGATGGAATTCAAATAGGCAAGAGTTTCCAGAAAAAGAGAGAAGCAATGCATAGAGAAGTTTTAGGTAAAGACAGGAACACACCTCTGGCCCATACTTTTTTGAAGCATCGGTATGAGGGCTTGTGATTTAAGACTGCAGCCTGAGAATAACAGCATCTTACAGAACTGGGGCTGGAACTCAGGGAACATGAGGTAGGAGGGAAGGAATGCCAGATTCTTGGGCACCAAAAAAAGAGAATGGTAGGGAGTACTTAGGGAGACTGATGATGCTCTATATTTGCCACTTTGGTTTGCGAGGTGAGAAAGAAAATTTTCAAACCTCTTTGGTAAATGGGGTAAAGGCAATGGATATTCTCTAGGAGGGGATTCAGTGTTCCTAGGCTGGAAATATTCATGGAAAAGGTGGATGAATAGGTATCACGATAGTTAGCAGGTGTCTGGGCATTCTTTAAAAATGACTAGAACTGATATCGAATAGGCCTAAGACAGGAGATTATGGTATGATAAAAGAACTGGTGAATGTCATTCATCAAATGGTAGAAAAATACATGGGTTCAGCACAGCAAATTGGTAAATTAGTAAAACAGTGTTTTGGTGTTGACTGAGGCTTTTTTTTTTTTTAAGGTTTGTTTGGGTTTTTTTTGTTTTGTTTTGTTTTGTTGCTTTGTTTTTGGTTTTGATGTTGTTTTTTTGAGGTTCAGTATCGTAGAGACAAAATCTAAGTCAGTGTGGTCTGTGTGGCTAAACAGTTACCACTTTGAGTTTTAAAGTTTCTAATATGTTTTTCATTAGAGCTAATCTATAGATTTGCAAATCATCTTGGACTCATTTCAGGTTAGGTCATTAGATGTTGCCAAGGAATTTCCTCTGGGATTTCATCTGACAACAAAATTTATTGTCCCTTCCAAAGCTAATGAAACTCAACTGTATCTATAGAGTATCAGCCAGGCTCAAAATCCAGGTTTGGGAAAATCCATGATACAGTGCTAATATCTCTGTTTTTGTTTTTGCATTAGGAGTTTTTCCATTATTAAAAAATATCTACATGTTTTATAGAAAGGATAGCAAATTCAAAGTGTTAAAACCTTATAGTTAGAATCAGCTAAAAGTATGTTCCACAGTTACAAGGTTTGTCTTATTTTTTTATTATACTCTCAATAACTACTTGCTATTGCATAAAGGCCCCTTATAAACATCATGTAAGTAAATGGATAAGCGTGTAAAAAGATGAATGAATTATACATGAATGAGTTAATATTTTGGTGAATTTTTTCCATACTGTTTTCTGCATAATATCGGCTTTTCCTATATTTTTAATGTTCTTACATAGTTCTAACTATACCATGTATTTACTATTACTTCATTCACTTACCATTAAGAGAAAAATTAACATGTGGTTGTAACCTCTTACAAAATATGAGTTTAAATAGTTATACAATATTCCATCAAGGGATTGATCATTTTAGCTTGCCAGTATTCTCTCTTTAGTCTTTAAGGATGCCTTTCATTATTTCTTATTACAAATAGTACTATCAGGAATATATTTATTCATAACCACAAGTATCATAGTTAATAGGATACTGAGGACTTATTTTCCCCCTCATATATATTTTTACATCCTACCTTGTTCTGAGGTAGGATGTAACGTTTTGTTCTGAAATTTTCAAAGTTTTCTTTTGGTGAAAAAACATTGAAGGCTTGGATTTTGCCCCAAGAAACATTTTATTCTGTTAATTTTTATGTGTGTGTGTTTGGAGGAAAATGTTCTACCATTTTGCATTATTAACACATTACACACTGTATTACATAACAATGTTCAGAGGCCCCTTATCATCCATGCTCTGGATGCTGCCATAAGGTTGAAATTTGGAAAAATAGCCTTTTGCATATGCCCAGCTGACTTTCAGAGAGAAAATTACTTGACCAGATGAGAAACAAGGTAGAAAGCAGGCATTATTCCAGTTGGCATATTTTATATGTGCAACAGTGTGTTATTTGCTAAATAAGGAATAAATGCTGGACATCACCCTAGTCCAACTAATGCTTCAAAAAATTCACTTTACTCCAAAAATATCTGAAAAAGTTATTCTTACTTAATCCCAGATTTCTACTGCACACAATAAGCACTGTCCACTGTAGAAAGACCTCTTTACATTACGAATTGATCATGTAACACGGAGGCTCTCTAGGCAGCATCTGTTACTATGACTACTTGATCTTCAGCTAAACATTGGCTTGACATATGAACCCCAAATCAAAGGCACAAAGCAGCTGAGCTTAAATATGGTGGATTACTCAAATGTCACATGTCTTGGTATTTCAATCCATTAAAATTACAAATACACATATCGTTAACCAATTTTACTTATATAATATAATTGGCGAGCAGGAGAGAAGTAATAAATGGGAGTAAAGATTGTCTTATAATTCTAAAGTAATAGGCTAATAAGTCACATGAAAGGGTAGGATGCAAACTGAGAAAAGTTTGTTGTGATATAACTTTTCAGATAATTTCTAAATCCACTAATCCTCTACTCCTTAAATATATAACCCATGCTTTTATTGTACTCACTACACGATTTTCTAAAGCCTTTTTCACTTGTCTCTCTCTCTTAGTGGTCAGTAAGCTTTTTTAGGACAATATATATATATTTTGTTATTTCTATACCTGCATGATTTAGCCTAAGAATCAAAAAGACACTTGATAGATTTAAGCCTATCAAGTAAATTTAACATTGATCTATAACAACAGTGTGAGACAGCTTAGAAAAAGGGTAGATAATATTTCAGACACAAACATCAATTTGGTGGAGAACTCAGATGTTGCCATGAGTTGATCAACCAGAGTATTAGAGTTACATTGGTAAATTTTCTTAAAAAACAATGGAACTCTTTTTACTCTCTTACTTTGAAAAATGAAACAGAAAATCAAATACAGCAACATATGTTAATTACAATATTGAGCACAAAATTAAACAGCAGCTAAATCATGAAGTACAAAAAAAATAAGATTTCCCTATAATTATTAACCCATCCATGTTAAGCAAATGTTGGGTTTTAATTAGCAGTCAAGTTCTATAATGCATTCTTTAATTAAATGAAAAACCTCTTTTAATGCAAAGTTACATTTCCAAATTTAAGGCACCATAGTTAAGAAAAAAATCCAAAACTAATCTTGCAAGAGCATGAAGTACCTAATAAACAATAAGAAAATAACATCTTATACTAGATGCGTATAATGTGAGCAAATATTGTTGCAAGCAGCTTAGTGTCTGTCTACACTTAACAACTTTGTTGCTTTCATTTGGAAGATTAAGTCCCTTCCAAGGCTAATGCTTTCTTTTAAAGATTATTATTTCTTTCTTTTTCTGAGGGGTGGTGGTAGATGAGATGGGATTTAGAGGTGGTTGTATTTTACTGGAGGTGGAATTTGAAAATCTTATTCTTAAATTGGACCTCTTTAAAAAGTGCCTGTCTCTATTTTTAACTTTTTGAGGAAACTCCATGCTGTTTTCCAGAGCTACCTTACAACCCAGCAATTGCACAACTAGTATTTATCCAAAGAATACAAATATAGTGATTTGAAGGGGCACATGCACCCCAATGTTTATAGCAGGAATGTCCACAATAGCCAAACTATGGAAAGAGCACGGATGATGTCCATCGATAGATAATGGATAAAGAAAATGTGATATATATATATATATATATATATATATATATATATATTTATTTATTTACTTATTTATTTATATAATATTACTCAGCCATCAAAAAGAATGGAATCTTGCCATTTGCAACAATCTGGATGGAACTAGGGGGTATTATGCTAAGCAAAATAAATCAGTCAGAGAAAGACAAATATCATATGATTTCACTTATTTGTGGAATTTAAGAAGCAAAACAGATGAACATAAGGGAGCGGAAGGAAAATTAACGTAAGATGAAATCAGAGAGGGAGACAAACCATAAGAGACTCCTAACTCTAGGAAACAGATTGAGGGTTGCTGGAGGGGAGGTGGGTGGGGG
>JAPYYJ010002593.1:0-12577 GCA_028533885.1 Nasua narica | reverse complement strand
ACCAGTTCCACAGCTCCTTCCTGGGAGAGTGGGTCCAAGCGCCGGTGCCCGCGACCACCCCCTTCCACTAGTTACTCCTCCGAACTTTTTGCCCTTTTTAAGTGTTTTTAACTGGCTCTACGTTTATGCTTGTCCCCCGCCACCGGGCACTTTCCTTTGGGGTATTACTGTCCTTGGTTAGCTTCTGGTGGCTCCCTCCCCTTTTTATTTATCCTCCGATATCAGCTCGAGTGATCCCACTTTGCTTTTACCTCTCCACTGCTGTCTTCTGCTCTCGTAGAGATCCCGGGGTTAGAAATCTTTCTCCTCAGGGTGATTTCATGGGTGTTCAGCGTGTTCTGGTAGATTTCCAGCTCACTTTTGGGGACCGGTTGCTGCAAGATCTCTTACTTCTCCGCCATCTTGCCCCCCCTGGGTGTATTTTTCTAATAGAATTATAGATATATATAATTTGTATATATATAGTATGTATATTTCATAATACATATATATATTTGTTTTTTTATGGCAAATTCTCTGTGTTTTCATAGATACTCTGATTTTTAATCATTTCATGACAAAAAATATTTTATCAGGTTCAGATACATGAACAAGAAATAAACTCTATGTAACATTCAGGTTGATTCTAGTTGGTCTTGTTAAAAAGTACAATAAACATGTGTATATATTTCTCTTACTTTCCTTTAAACTACTTAAAATACCTTCTTAAAGTCACATGTAACTGCAGAGGTAGGATTTTTAAATATATGCTCTGCAGCCTTTCAGGTGGATGGTAGATGATTTCCCTAGGTTGTGGTGAATCTGATCTTCAACATTGGTCTGCTTATCTCTTTCCACTTTGGCTAAATGGATGTTGTTTATTTTGCAGATTAGATTTGAAAAGCATGCATTGATCAGTGGGTGAAGTTTTATTGTAGGCAATGAATACTGGATTAAATTCTAGTGTTTTGAGGGCTTCGAGGAGTTAGATCTTGGGAAACAGAAGGTGAATGGTATGTAAGGGTAGATGTAATGCTCCTTGATACTTTTCAGTCAGGAGACTTATGTAGCTCCTATTACTGGGAATCTGATTCAAACATTAAAATTTTATTAGGAAAACCTAATTTATAGCAAAAAGCAGGGTAAAAAATTATTTCTGAAAAGAAAAGATGTAGAAATGTAGGTATATTCCTTTATCCTCACTATCCAACACTTTTTAATCCTTATACCGAGTCTTCAAATGCATTCTAAACATTTAAAAATAACTATAATAGTAACTGTTAGCATTGAGTAATAGCCACAACACTCTCAGCCAGAGTAGTTTTGTGATGGAACCATTAAAAAATGATGACTTACAAAAAGTCATCTTTTATCAGCAAGCAATGTCAATGAAAAATAACTTATAAAATCAAGGTGTTTGCAGTCTTTTTGTATGGGAGTGGTGGGAATGGGTGGGAAGGTGGTAGGAAGATGAGTAAGATGTCTGCTTTCAGTGTGCTTATAGTGGAATAGGGTGAAAAATAGATTTTGAGCAATGTAAGGAAAAGAAGGTTCTGTTTTCATATCAATATAATTATTTAATTTGTGGAAGCTGTTCCAGGAGTTTTATAGGTGGGTAGGCCTATATCTGGCCTTGTAAGCCAGGCCCATTCTTCATCTGTCCCCTTCTGCTCCCAACCTTTTGGGTGGGAGTGGGGTACAATGGGGGCTTGTGCACAGGGTGGTGGGGGTTGTTTGGTTTTTAGTAGTAGTGAAACATTTCTGGCTTGGAAGGAAGCAAAATGTAATTAGTCTTCTGTGACCTGGTGTGGAATTTCTAGGGCTCAGAGAACAGGTCAGTTGTTTCCAGAATTGAAGTCCCAAGCAGGACAGCATACTGTGCTCTTCCTTTAGCACCTTCCTTTCCATTCAAGAGTGGCAAGAAGTCATTACTCCTCCCTTTTCCAAGGATGAATGAACTGCAAGTGAGCTTTTGTTGGTTCCCTTTATCTGCCAATTGCAGTTCTAGCCTAGTGGGAAGAAGCCTATTGAATCCACCCAACTTAACTTCTCACAGCTGCTCTAATTGCCCACTTTTTATACTTCTTTAGTTTTTGAACTGAGTAAAGACTTTGAGTCGGAAGTTCAGTAGCTTGGGGTGCCTGGGTGGCTCAGTGAGTTAAAGCTTCTGCCTTTGGCTCAGGGTTAGGGTTAGGGTCCTGGGATCAAACCCCGCATCAGGCTCTCTGCTCAGCAGGAAGCCTGCTTCCTCCTCTCTCTCTGCCTGCCTCTCTGCCTACTTGTGATCTCTCTCTCTGTCAATTAAATAAATAAGATCTTAAAAAAAAAAAAGTTCAGTAGCTGGACATTTGGGGCTTAGAAATTGGTAAGGGAGGGTACAGAGTGATTACAAACTGCTATAAGGATTAAATCCTCCTTAAATAATTATATGGGTAGACCAGATACAAAATATACCATCATTTAGCTATATTAACACAGTAAGTAATGCATGTGTAAATGCAAAAAAACAATACCCACTGCATCAGTTCTCATGCATGTACATGCAAGGGAATTGATAACTTCCAAAGTCATGTGCCTAGCCTTAAAATCTTACTAGTGGGAAATACAAACCTATCTCTACAGAAAATAAAATAATGTCTTTTTGTAAACACTATTTACATTGGCTCATTCAAACAATAGAAGCTCAAAGTTACTACTCTGACTCTACATATGAAACAGGTTGTTTTGCTAGGTTAATTTAGCACATGAGAATATAGGATAATAAAAGCCTCTAAATCTTGGTGTATTATCCTAGAATTTATGTTCAGACCAAGGTTGGGGCATGCAACTTACTTTGTTTTGTTCCTGTATTTGGTGCCTATAATTTGAAATCACTTTTAACCAAAGTCTCTTTAGAAGTCTATATTAAAAGTCAGATATTATTAAGCTGAGCTAGTGCCAACAAAAATGTTAGTCATTAATATGAGGCAAATCTTGTTCATTCTCTGTTATCTTGGAAACCACTGGAAAGTCCAGTTGCATAAACAACTTAGTTAGCAGTGTTGTATGATGGCCTGTGGTAACTCAGGAAAGTTTTGGATAACACGAACCTTGCTCTCAGGAGATTAAACATTTACCAAGAAGGAGAGTCAGTTTGATAGTAAATATTTTAGGTGGGGACTTCATTCCTTTAGACACACCTAAACAGAAAATTCCTGTGGTGGAGATAGACAACACACAACCACTTGTCAACTAAGGTTACGGCTCCCAACTCTGAGTGCGGAAATGAGGTCATCAGTTAGGTAATTCCGATCAAAATATATTCATAATGATTGCTTAGATATTTCTGACATAGCTAATGTATTCCTGTTCATGTATTTACTGTTTTGAATGCAGATATGCAGACATAGCAATAACAGTGATTAATCCTTAATAGTTCTTAGAATAAATACATGTTACATCTTTAAAAAAAGCCTTTTATATGGAAATCTACGTGCAAATTATATGGGTACAGATTAATGGATGGTAACAAACTGAACCAAGTTTTGTATACTCTATTGTCTGTAATGGACTCTAAGTTTTGGATTCTTTCCTGTTCCTTCTTTAGGAGAACATGTCTAAAGGTGAGACTATAGGACACAAATTTAAAATAATGACTTTTCAAGTCACAGGGGCTTTATTGTTTCTTCCTGAGCCAGCAGTGTTTTGCCCAGGTGCAAATATTTGTTGTTTGATTACCTTTCAGAAGTATGACATGGTCGGTAAAGTGACTTAACTGTGAGCCTGAGTCACCTTGGTATATAGACAGGAGCCTAAGAATGATTGCTGATGCCTATTCAGAGGGTATGAAATAGAAGAAATCTTTCAAAGGAATAACTGGAAAATTTTTTCATTTTCCTTATTAGGGAAAGTACTATGGGGAAAATGTATAAATCATGTGTCAAATAAATCCATCCACTTTGAGAATACATCTGTTAGGTCCAGTGAAAAGGTACTATGTGATCCAGTTTTGCAAGTGATAAGTAAGAATATAGTCTAGGGTGGGAAGCATGGCAAATGGTTTGCTTTGTGTGTTTTGAAGAGGTTCCTATATAGTATAAAAACACTTTGAGGTAGTAACCTGTGTTTCAGGTTAAAAATAATAACTGGTATATTTATAAACCCAGGAAATGCACTTAAAAGTTCATAAATGATTTCAACTAAAAAAAAGAACCTATTTTCTTCAATGTAAACTAAAAAAATTAAACTTTTAAAGTATTAAATTATGAAATACTTCTGGAAAGATTTTCTTCAGAACTTCATGATGAACTTTAAATATTCATCCATACAGATTATTACTAATATTTGAAGGTGGAATGTGGCCATGAAACTCTTCTTGAGCACTGCTTAGGAAAAAAATTCCAAACCAGAGACAATATCATTACCAACCGCAACTGAACTCTTCAAAAATAGACCTGTGATTTTTACTAAATTCTAGGAAACAATTACCTTCTCATTTGCTAAATCAAAAGAGAACCTATCACTTATAAACCCTCATTATAACCCACTTAAATGTAGTTATATAAATCAGGAAGTCCTTTATTAAACTGGAACATTTCCAAATG
The DNA here is from genome assembly GCA_028533885.1 of Nasua narica. Classification (NCBI taxonomy): domain Eukaryota; kingdom Metazoa; phylum Chordata; class Mammalia; order Carnivora; family Procyonidae; genus Nasua; species Nasua narica. The sequence continues at coordinate 8,015 of JAPYYJ010002593.1, read as the reverse complement.
CCTAAATTGTTTATACAAATAACATTTTCTTTTGAACTTTGTAGAGGAAGCATATTTTGCTCTTTAATGGCTCTTAGTTGGACAATTGAATTATTGTTTTCCATTTTTTTTAACCACCTATTTTTGCACCCACACAGAAACCACCCACAATTAAGGATTGAAACAGCTGGGAAAGTTGCATATTTCAGGTGGAGTTTCTGTCTTTAAAAAAACATGCCACTTGAGAGAGAGGTTTTTATCATATTAGTTCCGTGTTTTAAAGTATGTAATTTGATTTAATTTGAAATTGAAAGGCTTAGATTTTTAAATTTCAGGCTCTGAAAAACAACCTGAAGCTTATGTCACAACTTACTGATCTACATTAATTCCCTGAAACCTCCTTTTTTTTCTTTAGTGATTTGCTTAACAAAAAAGTAGTTTAGTATGTTTCAGAGAAATTTTCTTATCAACTCCAGCAAACTGTATGCTCTTGGAGGTTAGAAAGTTATACTTACATTTCTATTCCTGCATAGTACTAGTGATGAAGTGCTTTATTTGTAGCAGAGGCTTAGTAAATATTTGTTGCATGAATGGCCCCCCTGCAAGACCTAGTAATAGAAATGAATCATTGTAAGGTATCTAAATAGAATTTTAGAGTCATATGTTAAATAAAATATGTATATATTTAGATATGTCTAGCATGATTCTTTTCAATATAGTAATAAACTAAATTTTATACAAATACATACATACACATGCCTGACTTTTGCATGTACCTGAGAATCATTTAGAACAAATTTCTTAGTATTTCTAAATATTTCAAACCAGAGCTAAAGATTTTTGTATTCTTTAATTTAGTTATTGTTTATTGACTGTTAGGTTACACTGTCCTAATCCCTGGGGACCTGGTGGTGAAGCTAGTTAACCCTCTTGGCCTCTTGGAGTGCACTGACTTAGAGGCAAAGATGGCAGCAATATATTCCTTTTAGGACAATATAACTTAAAGAAGGCTGATTTTAAGGTCAGTGGATAGAGAGGGAAAGATCTTTTATCTATGGTTAATTACTTAGGAAAGCTTAAATCTCAATAAAATGACTAGACAGTGAAATGAATTCTGTAGCCCTATATAATTTGGGATGCAGGAATATGTGATTTAACCTCATTATTCACAAATTCTGTATTCGTGAATATGCCTACTCTACAATATTTTGGTATCTCTTAAGTCAATACTCCTGGCACTTTTGTGTTTATGCATAAAGGTGGAAAAGTTGAGATGTCTGATTCTAGCATCTACTGTATAAACTGAGGTGCAGTGAGCCGGCCATGACTCATTGACCACTAACAGGATTGTCTTTTGCTCCTCTATGAGAGTAATAGTCCAAATTGTATTGAATAAAATTTACTGAGTAAATTTTAAAGATTTTATTGGCTTTATTCAGCAATTCATGAATCAGGCAGCACCCAATCTAGCAGATAGAGAGTGTCTCTGAAGAGCTGTAGGAAGCAAGAGATTTTTATCCCCAAATGAACAAGAACAAGGAAATTATATGGAGTTTGCTAATTGGCTAAAAGCAAGGTTACTTTCCTTATATGGAACTAAGGGAAGTTTTGGAATTGCATTAGGTAATGTGCTAAGCAAGCAAGCGGTGTTTGGTTGACTTAGGCCTTCTTTTTCTGGGAGAGCAAGTATAGAAACTTAAGTTTTTGTTTGCTGATGAGGGGCGTAGCATGAGTGACTACATTGGAGCCAACCTGGCTACTTTAACAAGTAAAAGGACTAGAGACTAGAGTCAAGAACTTGCTTTTGTATCTTTTTTTCCCACTCTTTTTAACCTCCACATGCCTGTATTTCCTGTCAGTAAAACTCATTTATTCTATAAGTATCCAAGGGCCAACTAGGTCTAAGGCACTATCGGTGGCTTAAGTAATTTATATTTTCATTGGGTGACCAACATTAAACAACCAACCACAGTTAAGCTATAATTATGTTGAATGTTATAAAACTATATTATGCTAAGAGATCATACATACTCAAGATAGACCGGGTCTAATTGGGTGGGTGGGAAGATGAGGGAAGGCCACTCTGAGGAAGTGATGTTTAAATTAGTCACAGAGAAATAGTAGGCAAAGGGGGAGTAAGATCTGGAATCTTAGAACAGATTCCAGATCTAAGAAAGGGGTGAATGAAGGCCCTGAGAGCAAAGGAGATATGCAAGGGGAAAATGGCATGTGTAAGGTTGTGGGCAGGTAGATAAAATCTAATACGCCCTGTGAGGGATGTGAATTTTAACCTAAAGGTAATGAGAAGTATTACAGGGTGTTGATCAGAGAAATGATATTATCTATGCATTTTAAAAAGATAAATTTGACCTCCTTATGGAAGATTTAAGAAGGCTGACCCAGATGAGCTTTTTAAAAAATGTTTTACTTGGCCATATCTCTGGGCTTGTGCCCAGGAGAAAATGGGTCATGGGTAGCCTGACTTTAATAATGTAACTTACAGATATGACACCTATGTGTTTTTTTTTTTTGTTTTTTTGTTTTTTTAAAGAGCTTGAATATTAGGATATTTGGGTATTAGATTTTTTTTTTAGATTTTATTTATTAGAGAGAGAGACAGCAAGAGAGGGAATATACGCAGGGGGAGTGGGAGAGGGAGAAGCAGGCTTCCCGCCGAACCAGGGAGCCCTATATGGGGCTTGATCCCAGGACCCTGGGATCATGACCTGAGCCAAAGGCAGACGCTTAACGAATGAGCCACCCAGGCGCCCCGACACCTATGTTTTTTTTAATACACTTGCATTGACCCACAGAACCACACTTAAAGTTCATCTCTTTAATTTTCTGTATGAATAGAATGGTCTTAGTAAAATTGAAATCATATGATTGACTTGTAACTGCAAGCCTGAATCATGACATATGCATAATTTTTTTTCATAATTTTTTGCATAAAAACAGAAATATGTTTTACTGCCTATTGATAAACATCATTGTGTGGGCATTAGGTGCATAGTTTACGGTTTTGTTAGTAATTTCCTATTTTATTTACTGGAGTTTATCTGCTCATGTTGAATATAGTCTGCTTTGAAAACAGCTTTTGAAGATAACATTTTATCTCAATTGTTTTATATCTTTCTGTCCAGAAGCTGCATTTCTTTAGTACTAGAACGATTCTCACACTTTCTTCATGTACATGTGGAGTTAGGAAGGTGGGGAGTTGTACTGGCTATTGTTTTTATTTGTTTAAATTATTAGAAAGTGTTACTTCTGACTTAGAAACGTTGGCTTGGTTTCTTAGAATCCCAAGTTTAGTATCTTAGAGTAGAAAGAGACCCTGGAGAATATGGGAGCTAACTCATTATCATTTTGCTTCAGACACAGGTGAAATGATTTGCTAAAGTTATAGCAGTATTAGAACTTTGATTGCCTGGCTCCTAGCTCAGGAACTTTGACTTGAGTTTACCTGTTTATTTGTTTGCTCATTCATTTATTGATTCAACTATTCCTTCCTTCCTTCCTCCCTCCCTCCCTCCCTCCCTCCCTCCCTCCCTCCCTCCCTTCCTTCCTTCCTTCCTTCCTTCCTTCCTTCCTTCCTTCCTTCCTTTCTTCCTTTTTCCCTCCCTCCCTCCCTTCCTCTCTCCCTTCCTTCCTTCCTTCCTTCAATAAAGCCTTATCAAGCACCTGTGATATGTCAGCTACTAAGTGCTAAAAACACATCATTGTGCAAAGCAGAAAATAATCCCCACCCTCCTGGGGATTTGTGGGAGGGGTTAGGCGATAAGATGTGTAAGTTCATTGTATGTGAAACTAGACTGATAAGTGCCATAGAGATAAAAAAAGGAGATTATATAAAAATTTTTCTTAAGTAACTTTAATGCAGAGAGAGCTAATTTTAAGAGTGATATCACTACAAACTGCTTATAAAGTGAACCTGTTTTATCTTCCTTTCTCTGTGTAATCAATCAAATTTACATGACCATGAAGACACTGACCCATTTCTAGATTTGAAAGCTTGGTGCAAAAGTCATTAAGGTAGTACATACTTCAAGCCATGGTAGCTGCAAGCACATGATTTTTTTTCTGAAGCGTTTAGAATGTGAAAGCATTTCTCCAGTATATCCTTTTCTTCTAGACCACTGGACTTCTTCCCTTGCTTGGGCATATTTAGATTGTGTACTAGAATGTTCATTGTCTTGATATATGCAGTCTTGAAGAAAATGAAGGTGTAACATCCTTTTAGCTGGAGTACAAGGATTGAGAGCCAGAAAATATCTTAGAGGGCTCTGCCATATAGTCTAAAGTTTCATTTGCAAGTTCTCAAGAGACATGTAAGGCTTTTGATTGAAGTTGCCCTTTAGGAGGTTTATTCTGGCATCTGTGTATGTGATGAATTATAACATGGAAGTATTTGCCAGAATGAGTCAAAGATTGCCTTCCTCAGCAAGTCTTTTATGGACCAAGAGAGAACATTTCTAAATGTAAATGAAAAAACAAAGGTACAGTTTCAGTTTTGACATAAAATTGACCAGAAAGGCAATAGTTCCAAAAACTGTGTTTGAAATAAGTGAGTTCGGAGGCAGGACATAGACACCCAGAGATTACTGGAAAGCTCATTGGCAAATGGAAAGGACAAATATATGAACACTGAAGAAAGGCTTGGTGGTTGTGGGGAAGAAACAGAGTATAGAAGAAGAAGTTAGAAAGCAAGAAAAGAGTTAGATAATAGGCTTAAAAAAAGTTTGCCTTATGTACTAAGCTAGGAATATGTGGCTGGACAAAAAAGCTAATTCCGAGTGTTTCTTTGACATAGAATTCAGAATAGTTGCTAAGTCATGATTCAAATACAATGGGGAGAAAATCTTTCAAATCATGCTTTATTCTTGGGTCTCAAAGATAATGTCTTATTTTTTCTATAACCACGAGGGCCAAGAGTACTACTGCCATTGAATGTACCAATAAGCTTCAAGGAGGAAATAGAGATAATTCTTACAAATCTTATTAAAATGTATACAGTTTTCTATTTAAATATAGTTTTAACTCTTAATTCTTCATACAAAGCATGCATTCTTCCTCTGCCTGCCTTCCACTAAAACCGTAGTTGCGAGACTGCCTGCTGTTATCAGAATCAGCTATGGGAAGCCTTAAAAATTTGGTTCCTGGGCTCCAACCCAGGCCTGAATGAAGGTGGAAGCTCCTGGGATGAAACCTTAGGAGTCTTTAATTTTAGGAGGTTCTTGGTATCTGATACTTTAATTTTAGGAGGTTCTTGGTATCTGATACTAGCCTGTGGAAAACCACTGCTCTCAGCAACAGACTCATGTTTACACTGAAGGGGGCTCAACTGGAGAAGGTATGAAAACAGGGAAAAGTTTGTTTCAGGGTTTCTGCTTTTTGGATCACCAGATCTCTGATGCCCAGCATTTTCCCAGTGGAACCATTAAAGCTGTAGAAGACACACGTCTGTAGGAAAACCTGGTCATTTATTGCCACGTTGTCCTTCACAGCCTGAAAAAAAGGTTTTAGTTTATGCAAAACAAAGAGATTGGAAACTTAAAATGAGAGATGGCATTCATGGGCCAGTGTAGATAGCTCTGCAAATTTCCCAGAGGTTGAAAAAAAAATCAGCTTTTCAAATTAATATCACCAAGTGTGACTTAGTTCATGCTGGTTGACTTTGGATTCTCTAGCATTTCCTATTAGTAATGATTATCTCTGTGCAAAGAAGCTTATGCACAATCCACTATATGCAAACATGAATAAAATTTTATTGTATCCTTATAAAATAGAAGAAGGTAAAAATAAAAGTAGTTTTATGATATAATTCACTATAATACTAAGGAGAATGTGCTCAGTGCTTTAAATATAGTAAAAACAAAACTGCTATGTGAGCACCAAAGCTGGAGAAGGGACTTCTGACTGGGGACATCAGAAGATGCTTGAATAGAGAGGGTCCTACTAGGTTAGGTAAGATACAGCTTAGCAAATGCAGGTAAAGGAAAGGCATGAAAATGGGAAACTATAGGAATGTCTAGTAGTTTCAAAGTACTAATAAGTTAGAGATTAGAAAGAGTAGCATTTCAGGCAGTGGTACTTAGAAAGGCACCTATGGTCACATACTGGAGGTCCCACATTGCTTGCAATACGGAGTTTGGACTTTATCCAATTAATAACCTTGAATGAGTAAATAATGACATAATCAAAGGTGTCCTTTAGGAATTTATTCTGACTGATAGTACATAAGATGAATTAGAGTCATAGAAGCTTGGCTGTAATATCACAGCAGAGATGAAGTGGTATCTTTCCATGGGTATGGAAGGAGAAGGGAAGAGGAGAGAGATCAGCAGTATTTGGTGACTGGATGTATGGAAGGGAGGATTGAGGTTAATCCATCACTTGAGTTACTAGCAGAATGGTGTTATGAGCCATTTATGTGTTTCTATGTGGCAGAATACCTGAGTGTAGAGTGGAATTATGAGTCAAGTTTTGACACATGCTAAGTTTTGAGATGCAGACAGACTCTCTAGTAGAAATTCTTGAGGGGTAACTGGATTTGCTCAATTTCATGAGCTGGGGGTGTAGGACCATGCCTAGAGTAGTAGGAAAGTAGATACATTTCATGTGATTCATGTGGGTTCAAAGTTTCACTCTGCAAGTCATTGGCTCTGTGGTCTTGGATATTATTTAACCTCCATATATCAGATTCATTATTTGAAGAATAGAATGGTGATTGAAGATTTGGGTGTTTTACTTGTGACCACCTTGTAGGGTATTGAGGATTAAAGTGTGTGCCATGCTGATGCAAGTGTCAAAGAAATCTGCTCCACCCCCAATCCTCACATCTCCCTGCTCTTCCTCTTTCACAAGGATAGGAGTACATGAGAGTAACTTTTTAGACTTGGAATAAGGAGAAATAGCTATGTGGAGAGAAGAATGATAATGGAAATGACAGAAATGTAGCTAGAGATGGGGAAGGGGAAATTTAGAAGCTTCATGGGGAGTTGTTAGCTTTTGGGAAAAAGAGGGCCCCTTTCCTGAGGCAAGTTGAAGAGAATGAATAAATACAGTGTTAATCAGAGGGTCTTGAACTTCTCTTAGAAAAGCAGGAGGCCATCTGGTACCAGGGAGTGAGGGAAAGTTGGGGCTGGGTTCCTGAGAAAGAAAATTCTTTTTAGATAGCCACTGTGGGAAATAGGATTAGGAGTAAACTGGAGTTGAATAAAGGGATTGCCAAAAAGCAAAAAGCAAAGGGGTTAGATAGCTTGAACTCTTATTGTCCTTGTGGGTGTATGAATTACACCAGAGAGAAGGTCACTGGAGGTTAAGAGGTTGTGGAAAAGAGAAGCTGGATGTTGGACAGGGAATCCGATGTTGAAGCAGTGGCAGGAGGATTGGGTGGGGAGGAGGAGTGTGAATGGGGTGCCTTTGTGGAATGTGAAGGAAGTGGTAAGGATTGGTGGGTTTGGTGTAAGCGGCTGTCAGCAACAAATTACTGATTGTTCCCTTTAAGGCAGGATATTTGGAGCCTGATTACCCCTGGAGCACAAACAGCTCTGGGACTGTTTGTTTTTAAAGATGATAAGACTGTTCTTTGCTATAATGTAGTAGGGTAGTAAGCTGGCATTACCTTCTTTGTCCCCCTCCTTCCTGCTCCCTCCCCCTCCTTTGGCAATAATGGTTTGCTGGGAACAAAATAGACTTTGGAATGAAACAATCAAAATTAAATTCCTGCTTCTCCACTTAACTAGCTTTGAGATCATGGGGCAAGTTACTCCAGGTAATTGATACTCTTTTTCTTATCTGGAAAGTGAAGCTAAAAACCTACTCAGTGCCTCATACCATTATGTGATTAAATGTGATAGTATGTATGACATCACTGCCTCTTGGTAGAGGTCCTGCAAAGTGTGAGTGGTCTATATACCGAGGGAAAATTGTTTCTGGATTGGGGGTTGTTTTGGCTTTGGGAAACAGGTCAAATGACACTAAAATAAAACTAAACTAAAACAAGGCAACATCAGATCTTTAAGAAAAAGGGGGGC
>JAPYYJ010002592.1:0-12579 GCA_028533885.1 Nasua narica | reverse complement strand
TGAGTGCTCCAAATTTGTTCTTTTTCAGGTTTGTTTCGGCTGTTTGGGGCCCTTCACAGTTTCATATGAATTTGAGGATCAGCTTTTTCATTTATACAAAAGAAAGTTGTTGGAATTTTAATAGGGATTGCATTGCATCTGTAGTTTTGTGCCGCTTCCTAATGGCGCACGGGAGAAGAATGAGGCACAAACAAGTCAGCTGCAAGAGAGAGGGAGCAGGGGACTACAGCAGAAAAGACTGTCAGTCCCGTATTTATTAGATACAAAATAACAACTAACAAAGGAGCAGAAAATGGCTATACATTAACCTTATGCCTTGTAGATAAACAAGAAGGACTATGAGTCATACATTGATTACAAATCTCATAGATAAGTAAGGAGAGTAGATTATATATGGTCAAGCAGTATAGAATTTAAAGTTGAGCAAGCGCAATTAAGAGGATTGTCTTGATTAACGGTAGGGAGTCACTGAGGCAGGAGAGATAACATCAAAAAGGAAGCAGGCAGGGGGTGTTCCACCCTGAGCGGGCCAGGCGTTCTGGCTGCTCGGCTTCTAAGAAGCAGGCGGAATTCCGCCCTGAGCGAGCTGGGCATCCCCAGGTGCTAGGATGTATCTTGTCCTCTCCCCCAGAGACCTGTTGCTAATGCATGGGTTTTTTGTTTTTTGTTTTTTAAGATTTTATTTATTTATTTGACAGAGAGAGATCACAAGTAGGCAGAGATCAGGCAGAGAGAGGGGGAAGCAGACTCCCTGCTGAGCAGAGAGTCTAATGTGGGGCTCGATCCCAGGACCCTGAGATCATGACCTGAGCTGAAGGCAGAGGCTTTTACCTACTGAATTACCCAGTCACCCCTAATGCATGTTTTTCTTAAGGTAACATTTAAGCGTGCTTGCCCAGCTAATACAATTTCTCATAGTTATATTTTAGGTAGTACGTTATTTTGAGAGACGGTTATAGTTTTGGGTAGCATTAACATTTTAACAACATTAAATCTTCCTATCCGTTAGTAAGGGATGACTTTCCACTCATTTAGATATTTTTGATTTCCTTCAATAATGTTTTCTAGTTTTCAGTTTACAGTATTTCACCTCTTTGCTTCAATATATTCTTATACCTATTTTATTCTTTTAGATGCTATTGTAAATATAGCTTTCTTAATTTCCTTTTCAGATTGTACATTGCTGGTGTATAGGAACACACAGATTTTTATGTGTTGATCCTTTACCCTGCAACTTTGCTAAATTTGCAAGTTTATTAGCTCCAGTAGCTTTCTCATAGATTTCTGGGGATTTTCACGTCATCTATATATAGCGATAGCTTTACTTCCTCCTTTCCAATCAGGATGCCTTTTATTTCTGTTTCTTTCCTGATTACTCTGGCAAGAACTTCCAGTACAACATCAAATAGCAGTGAGGACAGTGAGCATCCTGGTCTCGTTCCTGATCTTAGTGGGTAAGCTTTCTGTCTTTCACCTTTAAGTATAATGTTGGCTGCAGATTTCTCACAAATGCCCTTTATCATGTTGAGTAAATTTCCTTATATTGCTAGTTTTCTTGAGAGTTTTTGTCATGAAAAGGTGTTAGATCTCCTTTGACCTTCCTACTTCTCTCTTATAAGAACGCTTGTGATTCCATTTAGAGCCCACCAGAATAGTCCAGGATAATCTCTCCATTCCAAGATCTTTAAGCTAATCACATTTGCGACATCTTGTGGGGGGAGGGGAGGGCATCTCTCTTGCCATATAGAGTAATGTACTCATGGGCTCAGGGATTAAGATGTGAGCAAGCTATCCACTCACGTGCTCTGCGGGATCATCAGCCGTCTTCCTCACTGCAAGGCCTGGTGGCCTCAAGGGTGTGGCCATGCACCGCTCCTGGGAGGAGTGGGGACTCTTCCCTGGCCCAGAGGGTCCTGTGGCCAGCAGGACGTGACATTGGATGACTTCACATTCCCGGCCTTACTGGGGGAATCCCCTGCCTCTCTTTATGTGCTCCTTTCCAGAGTTGTTGGCGTTCGGGTTGGGCTGAGGGTACTCACTCGTGCTCTCCCTGAACCACTCCACCTTTACTGCCCCAGGCTTGTGGCTTGGGGAGAAGGCTCAGGGTTCTCTCCATCTCTCCGGCGAGCCGTTTAGCTTTGGCTCCATAGCAGGGTCCCTCCGTGCCCTGGATTCTGCGTTCTTTCTCCAGCAGATACTTCCTTAAAACTGCCACTGCCAGCCTCTGGGGGTCCTGTTGTCAGAGGGCCACGGGCACCCCTGGCTATTCCTGAAAAACCCCTCTCAAAGTTTCATTTTGTGACATCCTTCCTCTTTTCTCCTCACTGATGTTAAAGATGAAGCAAGCTTCTTTTTTATTTTTTTTTAAAGATTTTATTTATTTATTTGATAGAGAGATCACAAGTAGGCAGAGAGGTAGGCAGAGAGAGAGGGGGAAGCAGGCTCCCTGCTGATCAGAGAGCCTGATGCGGGGCTTGATCCCAGGACTCCGAGATCATGACCTGAGCCCAAGGCAGCAGCTTAACCAACTGAGCCACCCAGGCGCCCCAAAGATGAAGCAAGCTTCTTGACTTCCGCAGGAAGGTCACACAGTCGGGGCACCCCCCTTACCTGCCCCGTCCTCCACAGGACTTGTGGCCACTCAATCCCGCGAGGTCATTTTGCCAGAGCACGGCAAGGAGTCCTGGTTCTCTAGCCAGGAAGTTGCAGTTCTGGCTGTTACAGGAGGGTCTGGAAGAGGTAGGGCTTGCTGCGTGAAGTTTGGGACTGGGCTGAGGCCTCGTCTGGGTTGAGCCGTGCCTGGCCGCGGTCCTGTACCGCATCACTGTCCCGTTGCCAAAGTCATTGTCCCAACCTCAGTCCAACTTTTTACACCTTTCTGACCATTCCGTCCTCTTGCCGCGTCCTCCTGACGTCCTACCTCTCTGACCTCAAGGTTCATCTTGTGACTACTCTCCCTGTGCTGGGTTCTCCAGCGCCAGCTTCTGTTTAGGTGTTAGGATGTGTTCACGTACTGGTAAATACCCTCGGAAGCCCGATCCTCCGAGGTGGCTGGATGTTACGTCCGCATCGGGGCTCTTTCCCTGCAGCGCTCGCCTGTCCCAGCATCCCTACTGCATGGCGTTCCCAGGGGCTGAGCGGCCACTCCTGCCGGCCACACTGAATCTTTGAGCCTGTTGAGATGTTTCGCACTGGTCTGGCCAGAGCCTGTACCGACAGGACCTCTACTTGTCCCCCTGATCCCGGCCCCCTTAGCTCTTACGAACCCAGGGGATCAGCTCTTAGCTTATTAGACGCCACGTAACGATGGGCCCGTGCTCACCCACCTGCCGCGGCCTACGGAAAGGGCAGGTCTCTATTCTCGGGTGATTCCCGTGGAAGAGAAGATGAGGAGGCGCTGTTGGAATAAGATGTTTTTGGAAAAATCGTATCACAGGTCTGGACTCCCAGTGCGGGGCCTTCTGGCCAGAAGGCCCAGCCCTATAACCCAGGTGGCCAAGTCTTCAGAGACTTTGTCCCTGGAGAAGCGTGGAAACAGACCCGGGCAGAAACTGCTCATGGGTGGGCGCGCAGGAGAGAATTCTGGTTCCGCTGAAACCTTGCTCTGAAACAGTTGCCTTCGGTATGGAGAGAGCCTCGCACCTGTGCTGAGCACATACTACAGAAAAGCTGTGCACACGGGTGGGTGTCCTAGACTGCCGTGACCTAACACCCGCCACCCACCGTGATAGGAAGCCGAGAAGGAGCACCGAGTTCAGGAAGGCCTTCCCGCCCAGCCCCAGTATTGGGCAGTGACAAAGTCCACGCTGCTGAAAAGCCCTTTAAATGCAGCAGCAGGGGGGCGGCTTTCCCGAGGAGCTCCACACTGTGTAGACACCTGACTCACCCTGGAGAGAGACTATGCAGACGCCCAACAAAGGAGAAATCGATGGTTGTTGGTCACCAAAAATTCACCCTAGAGAAACATCCTGTGTGAGTCAGGAGAGTAGGAAGGCCATCAGCCACACATGTAAACTGAAAAAAAAAAAAAAAAAAAAAAAAAACCCTCCGATAATTCACTCTGGGGAAAGGCCTTAAAAGTGCATGGAATGTGGAAAAGCTTTCTGCCAAAGTTATACTCTAAATCAGCTCCAGAAGGTCCGTGCTGGTGAAAGGCCCTGAGTGTAGCAAATGTGGGAAAGCCTTTGGCGGCAGCTCTAACCTTATGAAGTACCAGAAAGTTCACACTGGAGAAGGCCCTGTGAGTGTCGCCATTGTAGGAGAGCCGTTAGTGAAACCCGAGCCCTTGTTCAGCACCCGTCGATTGTTTACACCAAAGAAATGCTGTGTGAATGTGGCAAATGTGGGAAAGCCTTTAGCTGCCAATTCCACAGAGTTCCAGACCAGAAATTGCAAACGGGAAAAGCCTACGAGTGTACCAAATGTGGCAAAGCCTTGGGGCACCTATGTGGCTCAGTCAGTTAAGTATCTCCCTTGAGCTTGGGTCATGCTCTCAGGGTCCTGGGATCAAGCCCGGAGTCAGGTTCCCTGCTCAGCAGGGAGTCTGCTTCTCCCTCTTCCTCTGCCCTTCCCCCTGCCCGGTGCTCTCTGTCTCTCAAATAAGTAAGTAGAAAAAAAATTTTTTTTAAATGTGGCAAAGCCTTGAGCCAGAGTGCCTACTTTGTTCATGCTCGAGAAAGACCTTAGAAGTGCACTGAATGTGGGAAAACTTAACCAGCCCTCCACCCTCACACACCAGGAGAAAGCTCACAGGAGAGACTTGCAAGTGCAGCGAGTGTGGGAATGCCTTTAGCTACAGTTTCATTTCACCGAACAGCGAAGTTCACACCAGATAAAGCCTTTAGGAGTCCAGTCTGTGGCAGAAAGCTTTCAGCCCAAACTGAGCATTTGCTCAGCCCCAGTGCATGAGAGGAAGGCATATGAGTGGAGTGAGTCTAGAAAAGGATGGCTTGGCACTGTGGCTTCATTCAGCATGAACGGAATCACGGCGAGGAGAAGCCCCGCACGAGGAGAAGCCCCACACAAGGAGAAGCCCGTACGCGGAGAAGCCTGCAAGAGGAGAAGCCCCGCACGAGGAGAAGCCCGCATGAGGAGAAGCCCCGCACGAGGAGAGGCCCCACATGCGGAGAAGCCCACAAGAGGAGAAGCCCCGCACGGGGAGAAGCCTCACATGAGGAGAAGCCCGAACAGCCACACGTAGATCGCTTGCTTCCTCAGAGGAGCCTTCTGATGCCGAAGGTTTAACTGCTACTGGAAGTTCCCTCACGAAGGCTACTCATGCAGGCTTCTTCTGCGGGGTGGTGGTGTGTACACCAAGAGGATTTAAGGGAAAGTTTATTCACACAGAGGACTCCTGGGGAGATGTGGACGGTCACAGCAGGTCTAGGCTGACTGGGCTGTCAGGCAGGGGGTGGGGGAGTGGGTTGGACCTTGCTGGCTAAGCTTGCTTCCTTTCTGTTCTCTTTCTCTTCTCTTTCTCTCTCTTCTTTCTCTCTCTTCTTTCTTTCTTTCTTTCTTTCTTTCTCTCTTTCTCTCTTTCTCTCTTTCTCTCTCCCTCCCTCCCTCCCTTCCTCCCTTCCTCCCTTCCTCTCTTTCTCTCTCGTCCTTTCTCTTCTCTTTCTCTCTCTTCTTTCTTTCTTTCTTTCTTTCTTTCTTTCTTTCTTTCTTTCTTTCTTTCTTTCTTTCTTTCTTTCTTTCTCTTTCTCTCTTTCTCCCTCCCTCCCTTCCTCCCTCCCTCCCTCCCTTCCTCCCTTCCTCTCTTTCTCTCTCGTCCTTTCTCTTCTCTTTCTAGTAGACTCCGTATCTGGTGCAGAGCCCAGTGTGGGACTTGAACTCGACCCTGAGATCAAAACCTGAGCTGAGATCAAGAGTCGGAGGCTTAACTCACTGAGCCACCCAGGTGCCCCCAAACCAGCTTTCTCAGACTACTCTTGACCAATAATAAATGCCTTTAAAAAAATTTTTTTTAAAAAGATTTCATGTATTTGTCAGAGGCCAAAGCAGGGGGAATGGGAGGCAGAGGGAGAAGCGGGCTCCCTGCTGAGGAAGGAGCCTGAAGCGGGACTCGATCCCTGGACCCTGGATCATGACCTGAGAGGATGCTTAATGGACTGAGCCACCCAGCCATCCCATAAATGCCTTATTTTTAAAAATCATTTTTAATCTCCATTGCTGGGGTGCCTGGCTGGCTCAGTTAGTAGAGAATACAACTCTTGATCTTGGAGTTGTGAATTCAAGCTCCATGTTGGACATAGAGAACACTTAAATAATAAAATAAATCTCCATTGCTTTATTTATCATGAGGAGGAGGTTGTGATATTGAGATCTGCCAGCATGAAAATGAGCAAGGGTTGTGGGGGGGTCCTCCCAATATCTGCCTCGGGGACCTGGGGATCGCAGTGCCTGCCTCTCTGTCCGTTTGGGACATTATTGTGTTACTGCCCCGAGGCCTCCTGTGTGGAGAGCACTACAAGCTAAAACTCGTGACCTTATGTCAGGGCGACTTAGGAGCTCTTTGCGAGAAAGGGGTAGTTCTCAGAAAGGAGAAAGAAGTGGTTCCTTGTTGTTGGAGCCTGTCTCGTTTCCCCAGAAGTGTGGAGGAGAAGCCGACTCTGGGACCTGACCAGGACCCATCACCCCGGGAGGCTGGACCCCTGTGTGTAGTTGTCCCAATAGAAGACCTGCATGGGCCGGGTGGGGGATATTTGTCGATAGAGAAGCACTGGGGAGGGGCCCCTGGGTGGCTCCGTGGGGTAAGTGTCTGCCTTCGGCTCAGGTCATGATCCCAGGATCTAGCCCCATTTGGTCTCCCTGCTCAGTGGGGAGTGTGCTTCTCCCACTGCCTCTGCCCTCTGCTTGTGCTCTCTCTCTCTCTCCCAAATAAATAAATCATCTTAAAAAAGAAAAAAAGTTGCCGAGAGTTGAGGGTCCCTGAAAAACTAGAGGGGACACAGTCTGTTTAGAAGGACTCACATGCTCCATTGTCTATGATCGTGCTGCATGTGAAAGAGCAGAGCAGGGCTAACTCCATTTTGTGCTACACCCGTCTTGTGTGTGACCCCCACATGACCTGCTTCCGAGAAAAACCACAGAGTGTCAGAATGTGGCCCTGCCCGCTTGTGAGTCAGTTTGAGTTAGCCAATAGGAACGCGGAACGCCTGACCGCCAAAGAATGTAAGCCCCCCCTTTCGCCCGCCAAACCCGCGGGCCAATTCTGGCCAGAGTGATAGGCTAGTTCAAACAGCCACTGTAGGGTAAATTGTCATTCAGTTGGCCACCTGTGTGTGACCTAGCATGACTCTGCAACTTTCTGTGTGTGTTACAATCTCATTGGCCACTGGCCCCTATAAAACTGCTGCGCTTTTTGAAACTTGCTCTTTGTCTGCATCACGCCGCTGCGCCGGTGAGTGTGGGAGACTGAGCTCGAGCCAGCCCGAATAAAGGGCTCTTTGGCTTTTGCATTGGACTCGGCTCCCGGGTGGTCTTTGGGGATCTCAAAATCTGGGCATAACACATGGGGTGCACAGAGCTTCCAGGACCCGTGGGCCTGTGTATATGGAGAAAGAACTGGCCCCTGGCTGGCTCAGTCGGTAGATCCTGTGACTCTGGATATTGGGGTTGTGAGTTCAGCCTCATGTTGGACATGGAGTGTACTTTATGGAAAGAAGGAAGGGAGAGGTATAGGAAGGAAGGAAGGGGAAAAAAGGGAGAGAGAGGAGGGAGGAAGGAAAGAGGAAATAACTGAAATTCCCATTGTCTCCCTCAGTCTTCTGCTCATTGGCCATCACAAGGGCAGTAACTGTGGCCTGAGAGCAGGGCCGGCGCTGCGTTCCATCTCTTACTGGTGCTGAGGTGGGACTGGCCCTCCCAATGTATACAGAAAGAGAGGAGTGGATCAACACACAGTGTTCAAGAAAAGACAGAGGTATGGGGTTTTATGTAGAAACTCCTGATTTTATAAATGCTTCATTTATGTCATTTATGGCATATGGCATATGGCATCATTTATGTCAACATTGTTAATTTACATGCAACAAAATGCTAATTTTTTTAAAGATTTCTTTATTATTTGAGAGAGAGTGAGGGAGGGGAGGACTTGCTAGACAAAAGATTCGCAGCGGCTGAACTCTGAATTTCAAAGGGGAAAGTACCTTATTGATATTATAAAAATCTAATTGAAACTGAAAGAAGAGAAGGGAAATCTGCACATAAATGAGGGCAATAGTAAGCAGGAAAGAAGAATAAGACAAAATTACATCAAATTGGGTACTTACAACGTGCAGCCTCCTTAGCCGGGGGAAGCCCCGTGGAGACAGCCAGGCTGCAGCCCCGAGGGAGAGGCCTGGGCGGACCCTCCTCCCCTCAGTGGAGACTTCCCGCCGACGCTCCCAGTTAGGGCTTGATTTACGGGGCAGATGACAGGGTCCAAAGTTAAACTTGGGTTTGCCCCCGCGCAGTGTGGGGCTGCTTTTCTATCGTATCCTGTCTTCACATCTTCCAGGAGCCCGGGCCATGTGTACTTGTCTGTCTTCCCGGATTCCGTTCTGGGGCGGGGGGTGGGGAGGGCAGCCCAGCCCGGAGCCAGAGGAGATTCAAGGCAAAATTTAAAGCTCTTAGTGTCCAGCTCAGACCTGGAGGCCAGCTAATGTCCACTAACCAGGCTCCTGAGGTTACGCATGCAGCACAAGTCTCACAAACCACATTCTTCAGCCAGCCTGCATTCGTGCAGGTCAGGGTGGCTGGTTATGCACGTCAGATCATAGAAACCTCGCTATACAAGGCAGGCGGGCGGAAGGAGAGGAAGAGAGACAATCTCCAGCCGACCCCGAGCTGAGCACAGAGCCCGATGCACGGCTGGAGCTCACAAGCTTGAGATCATGACCTGAGCTGAAATCAAGAGTTGGCCACTTAACAGACAGAGCCACCCAGGCTCCCCGAATGCTCCTAATTCTTAAAAGGAATCTCTACGCCCCACTTGGGGCTCAAACTCACCACCTGGAGATCAAGATTCAGATGCTGTACCGACTGAGCCAGCCCGATGCCCCCAAATGCTCTTTTGAATGTATAAGTGAGTTTTACAAATGCATACACGTATGAAATGGCCACACTTACAATATTGAACATTCTCATCGCATCTAAAGTTCACCTTTCGTTAACTTCCGACTCAGTCACCTCCAACCCATGTATCAGGCAACTACTGAGGACTTACTTTCTGCCGCTATTTTCTAGCATTATATAAAGGGAATAATCTATACCGTATGGACTGTTTTGTGTGTTCTTTCACTCGCCAGAATTTTGGGAGATACATCGGAGTCGTACCATACCATTATTTCATTTCTTACTGAGTAGTACCTCACTGTAGGAAATACTACTACATGTCCGTTCCACTCACCGGTCGTTACCCATCAGCGTTGTCTCCAACTTTTAGCTGTTATGAATAAAGATCTATGAATGTTTATGTAGCAGGACTTTTTAAAGAGATTTTTTAAAGATTATTTAAGTAATCTCTATACCCAATATAGGGCTTGAATTCACGACCCCAAGTTCAAGATTCACACGCTCTACTGAGGTGCCCCTCATGTACCAGGATTTTGTGGTCACGTGCTTTCATTTCCTGTGGCTAACTCCCTCACAGAATTGCTGAGTCGTAGGGGAGGCATATGTTGACCCTCATAAGACAGTGAGGGTACGCCCCAGCTCAAAGGCTAGCTGCACCAGTCCAAGCAGAACTGCAGAATTCAATATTCAGTCAAGGCAACCTCTTCTAATTATCCTGTTTTGCTATGAAGTAATGCGATTATACGTTCCTCCTGGGGAAGGAAAATGCCCTCAGGTCCCTTAGTGGACTCGGCAGGGACAAGCACAGTGCCATGACTCTAAGTGTAGCCTCTTTGGTGACCAGAAGGAAAACCCCAGTACTGCCTGACCATCTCAAGCCGAGAAACCCTCAGCTCCTGCTAGGAAGCCAGGCATGAGCAATGGGAGGATGGCCCTTAGGTATCCTGACCGGGAGCCCCCCCAGCAACCCGGGCCTCCCTGGGGACCACCCCTCCCACCCATCCCGCAGGTAGTGTGGTTATAGCATCCCAGTAGGACAAGAGTTAAGTTTCGTGTGTTTATCGCTCTTGTGCAGAAGCAGCTGCTTATCTGACCTGTGTCTCTAGAATAGAAAGAACGTGCAGTTTTCCTAGGGCGCAGGTATCTGGGCGCTTGAGGTGGGGGTTGTTGTTAAGATTTTATTCATATATTTATTTAGAAGAGCCACCTAGGCGCCTTCATGTGGGCATCTTGAATGCATCACGGGAAAGGACAGTCTTAATTGGCTAATTATTATATAATCCAGGCCTATCACTCAAATGAGACGACCCTAGGATCCACCACAAAGAAAAAGTTGCTGTAAAGCCCACACCCTGGAGTTTCTGGGGCCATTGTCTCCCTCGCCTGGCCTGCGTCTCCTTCAGAATGTACTTTAATAAAACTTTGCTCTGCTTTACTTTCGGTATGCTGCTGAAAATAACCCAGGCTTCGTATCTTTTCCACCTAAACTCTCCGTAACACTCCAGGTCCCTGGCACCAGATTAGACAGTCACCACGACAGGGAAGCCTCCCTTCGTCCCTGCTTCAGAGCAGGTGCCTGCAGGCTCTGGGAATCGGTGTCATCGTGGAGGCCGGCTTAGCCACCAGAAACACTGGTCATGTGCTTAAGTTCCCTCTGCCGCCTCCACCTAAGGGTATTTCCTCTCCTTCCAAAGACCCTCGAGCCCATCCTACCTGGCCAGTGACCTTATTACGATGATTTTATCATCATGGGGAGTAAGCGGAAGAGGGCACCAGTGAAGGACAAGGACCCCAGAGCAAGCGGGAATCCAGCCGCACTGTTCCTCCTCAGGGCTCTTGGGAGAGGTACAAACACAGCGCGACAGTACCCGCCTCGCAGGGGTCATGAGTTGTAAATGAGTGGACATTTGTGAAATGCTGGACACAGTACCTTAAACAAGGTAGGCCATGGTCAAGTTTATTCATCGGGACCCCCAGTCCCTTGGAAAGAATGTCCCAGTACTGTGAGACTCTAGACCCCCAGAATCCATGGATGGTTTTCCTTTGACTAAGAGACATCAGACTGGTTTTGTTATCAGACAGCTGCAAGTGAGTACCATTCCATTGCCATGTGGTTGAACCACGAGGTCCCAGGTGCCAGGTGATTTGCTCTGGGCACTGGGGCGACCCCCTCCCCCTCCCCCTCCAGGCCGAGGCCGGACACCTGAGGGATGGCCCGCGCACCAGCTTCCTCATCACCGCCAGCTGCCCCGAGACACGGGAGGTAGGACAGGAGCTGGCGAGGGCCAGGTTCCTGCGGCAGGCAAGAATGGAACCCTCCGCACTAGGAGGGGGTGGGAGAGGATGGCGGCAGCTAGAGGCCCTTTCTGGTTCCCACGTGTGGAGGGCTGTGACACTGTTAGGGCCGTGGCCCCAGACAGGTGTGGTGTTTTCCACAAGGCTCGCAAGTGCCCACTTTTACTACCAAGATGCCTGGACCAGGAGCTGAATGTTGATACTCCCCAAAACCACGAGCTGTGCATTCTCAGTCCAGTACTTGAGACGTGGAGAAACCGAAACGCAGACGGGAGACATCAGGGCCCAAGATCACACAGGTTATAGTCAGAGAAACCCAGTGGCCAACTCCGGTCAGCCTGACTTATCTTGGACCTAAGCTCTGACTCCTCTTCGTCCATGTTGCTTCTTTTTTTTTTTTTTTTGAAGATTTTATATATTTATTTGAGAGAGAGAGGGAACAAGAGTGGGAAAGGGAGGGGCACCTGGGTGGCTCAGTGGGTTAAAGCCTCTGCCTTCGGCTCAGGTCATGATCTCGGGGTCCTGAGATCGAGCCCCGCATCGGGCTCTCTGCTCGGTGGGGAGCCTGCTCCCCCCTCCCTCTCTGCCTGCCTCTCTGCCTACTTGTGATCTCTCTCCTCTCTGTCAAATAAATAAATAAAATATTTAATAAAAAAAAAAAAAAGGAGTGGGACCGGGAGCCCAATGTGGGGCTCAATCCTGGGACACTGAGGCCATGATCTGAGCCAAGATCAGGAGTCATGCTCGACCGACTGAGCCCCGCAAGACCCCCAGGAAACTTGTATTCAGTGTGCACTGGACACTCTAGAATGACCTTCCACTCTCCTTTTCTGTCCTGATTCCCAGCCCCTTGCTGTGCCCAACGTCTTCCCCTCAACCCTCACCTCTTTCTCCCAGGTTCTCCAACACCAGACTCTACTGACTTAGTCGCGTGCCTTTGAAACGTCTTGTTAACATGCTGTTTGATGACAGCCATGTGTTCTGTCCAAGGGGTGGCAGTCCAGGTATAACCAGCGCCAAGACCTGCTCCCCAACATGGCGCTCCCGTCAGCAGCGGCTAAGGCTGTACCCAATCCCCCAAGGGGATAAGTGTGCGAGAGACCCACCATGTCACTGTACTCACACCTGCGCAGGGTCCCCCAGCGTAGGCTGCGGGGGCGCGCAGTGAACCTAATTCCGGCTCCCTTGGCCGTGACTCCATGGACTCCATCCTGGTTGGGTCCAATC
>JAPYYJ010002590.1:0-12580 GCA_028533885.1 Nasua narica | reverse complement strand
CCTTCTCCCCTCTCATGCTCTCTCTCACTGTCTCTGTCTCAAATAAATAAATAAAATCTTAAAAAATATTTAAAAAATTAATTTATCAAACAAGCAAGAGATACATACATGTACTAAAACATTCCAACGAGTATGGGCTATTATAATGAAAACAAAAAGGAACACATTCTCCCCATCTCCATGATTTCCTCCCTATTTACTCTCAAATCTCTTGAAAAGTACAATATTCGTAGGAAGTCGAGGTGTTTAAGGGGATGGGTTTACCTGCCTTTAAAGAACATTACTTCTCTGCGGTAGGTGGTGATAGCGTCAAAAGTCAAATCAGGGTCACAGGCATGAGGTATGGTGGCCTCCTTTGGCTTAGCAGTTGTCTTAGGTAGACTCCCTTTGACAAGAAAAGATACAGCACAGTGAATTAAGAAGGCATGTGGAAACACCTACCGAAGGATCTTACCCAAGTGGATATTTTCTTCACGGTGATATTTCAAGAAGTGATTTTTTCACTTCCTTTCTGGAAATCTTCCTGTTTGGTTCACACATATTCAGATTTTTGAGGTTACTCACCATAGATGGATTGGATTCCATCGATATCGTCCTGAGAAAGTGGGTACTTGTTAGGATCCAGGGAGACATAATTCGGAAACATCAAAGCTGTTTGGTCATTGGAGTGAGAGAGTCCCAGTGCATGACCAAACTCGTGGGCAGCCACAAGAAATAAGTTGAATCCTTAGCCAAAACAGGAAAAACATGGGTCGATGAGTCAATCAAAAGGAGAATGGTGGCATCTGAGATTAGGAAGTAACTAAGGGGAGAGAAGGAAAGGCTTACCAGGGTGTGGATAATTCTTGCGCCATCATTTATGTGGGAAATACTCCAACACTAGTAGCTGGCATCGGTCATATCACAGAGAACTATGACCACTATGACCCAGAGATCAGATGGTAGGAAACAAGTGTGGGAGACACAGATATTACTAAAAAAATATGTAGAAACCACCAGTTTTTGTTGTTGCTGGCTTATACTGTGTGTGATGACATTTCTCCTGCTTGGACCCTTTGTAAGTTCTCCACTGCTCTGGATTAAGTCCTTGCCGTGGCCCTCCACACTCCTGTCCCTGACTTTCTTCCAGGCTCATATTTTATTTTCGCATTTCACGAGCTAACTATACGCAATCATTTTCATCTCTCATCCATTCTGTGTTCCTCCTAATCTCTCTGTCTTACTACCTCCATCTCATCTACCTGGGAGATTATCTCTCCCACCCCGTGGGCACCCCGAGTGCCTAGCTGTCCCACTTGTTGCTCAGGAAAGCCCTCTAGAATCATCTCCTGCTTCTAGGAGGCTTCTCTTAGCCACCGCCTCCTCTCCTAGCTGAGTTCTGTGTTTCCATAGACTCTGTTATTTCTGCCATAGCACGTAAGGGACGGCACTGACTACTTCTTTCATGAAGTGATGCAACTTTTCAGGGGCTGTGTCTCAGCCACGTGCTTTTCCCGGTGACTGCTAGACTGCCCATCAGTAGTGGCCACTTAACAATGTTCATCTGGGTGAAAGAATGGTTGGATGTGCCTTCTACACACCTGCACTGGAAGTCTCGGCATGCGTGGTGAAACTGCCTTTTTATCTCTCTGTCTCTCCCACTAGCCTGTAAGGTTCTAAATACAAACAACTGTCCTTGGACTTGCAACTCAGCCTATGGACCCTAAAGAAAGGGCTGAGCCTTCTGTGATGGAGCCTTGTCCAATGATGTTGGCACAAAACAAACATGGGATGGCCAAGGATTATTTAAAGGTCCTTCGGGCTTTGCTGGAGCCCCTTGTGTGGCTGGCAGTGTCCCTGGGTGTGCGTGTGGACAAGATGGGACAAGGGACTCTTTGAAAAGATAATTCAAACTCAAGTCCTCTCGATGACTTTCAAGCCTCTATGCTAGCTTTTCAGAGCCTATGTGGTCTGGATCCTATTCGCCATGTCCGCCGTGGTCCTGGTACTCGAGCTGCTTGGGTGATTCTTTCAGGAGCACCTTCTACTCCATTTGGCTTTCCGGGTACCTGCTTAGCCTTCATCTCAGGTCTGGTGTCACTTCCTCCCCTGACCTGTGTTTCGGTTCAAACGTCTTCTACGTGCTCCTACCACTTTGCTATAGCTTCCTTTGTGCCAGTGTGGGTCATGCGGATTTTAATTGCCATTTGAGATTGTGCGTCCCCTAGGCTGTAAACCCCTCAAGGGCAGGGCCTGTGTCTCCCACACTGTCACATTCTCCATCTCTATCGCAGAGCCTGGGTCACGGCGGCTGCTGAGTCAAGGATTTCTGATTGACTTCATTTACCGAAATTGTAGCACATCTATCACCGATTTGCTGCTGATGTGCAGAAACTACGAAACTAACTCACAGACTCTCTGGAGTTACCTGGTCAGGACTGAACTGCATGATCTTATGCACCACGCATCAGAACCATGGCCTCTGCTTTCCCGGGACCCTGGAAACCAGACCCCAGACCCAAGGCAACTGTTGTCAACGACAGAAAACGGAGTGGGGAGGACCCGAGAGTCAACTGAGCATGCTCCTTTGTTGGATAAACGTGTTTTTACTGTAGTGAAGTTTTGGTTTTTGTTTGAAAAGTAATAGAAAATTTCCAATTTTAGTACCAGGTAGGCATATTAAAAGAAACAAAATCAATTCATTTGCTCTGAAGGAATGGATTGAATAAAGATTGGGACCTAATTCCTCGGCAGGTGGGCAAGTGTTAGAAGAGGAAGTTCATGCCTTTGAATGGACCTTCTAGGTGCCATGAGCCCACCGACCATCCTTCCGTGACTAACTCAGGATTGCCAGCTCCCCCCGAGTCTTCTCCAATCCTGAAGCCAGAGATAACTTTTGCCATTGGTACAGCACATAGCACGCTCCGCCTTGTGGGTGGTGTGTGGTCCGGGCCTCACAGCGCCCAAGATCATGACCCTCTGATGGGCCGGAACTCGTCTAGTAGGACTCTGCGGTCTGTCCAAGGTCTTGCACGGTTCCAGGCACCGAGTGGGCCTTCAGGCGTCGTTGGTGCATGAATGAGCATGTGAGTGTGCGAAGAACGCTCAGGTCATGAAAGGGTTAGCATCTCTACAAGGGCACTGTGTGGAAAAGGGTCTGACACGCACAAGCACAACTCTCTAATAGATATTAACACTTCCGTCAATGTCGCCTTGAACATGGAAACCGTGGGGCAGGTGGGAAGTAAGAAGTAACTAATTGCGAAGCTATTTCAGGGACTCTTTAGAATAATAAAATTTTGCTCATGAAGAGAATTGGGCTCACCTTCGCCATCCTTGGTCCAGTTTTCATCCTCATCGAAGTGAGTGTCTCCACCCAGACCCAGACCAGGAGGAAAGGCATGTCCGAGGACTCCCAAGGGGCCATCAAAATAACGAGGACACCGGCCGTGCACTGAGAAATAATTCACAGGGGGAGAAAAGGTCAGCCTCTCCAAATCTCTTGAGGTGGAAATAGCCATATTTTTCTCTCCGTTGGAAACCTTACCTCGGGTCCTAAAGGCAATCATGATGTCCGCGATCCCCTTGGAAGTCTTGGTGAATGTCAGCGGAGTAACTCGGCTCCACACTTCTAGGCCATTCCGGATAGCCTCGTCCACATCTGCCCGTGCCATATCAGGAGTGTAGTTTATGATTCTTCAAAAATCACAAAAATCGATCAGTTGGTGATGGCACATGCACGTAGGCACAACCAGGACAAAAAGATCATTTCTTATAAATCACATACAGTGGTAACTGATAGAGTGCCGTTCTTGCGTTGGGACAAAACGTGGGTATTTAAATAAAGCACTTTTACATATGCTCTGTGATCCAATCCTGCCATCGGCTCCATTTCTCAGGGAGTATAATAACACGCCAACAAACGGGGCTCAGAGAGGTTCCGTGACCTTCCCCAGATCATCTCCTGGGAGGGAGAGCGTTAATGTCAGGTACGAGCCTGCCATGTAGGTGGGCGGAGATCTGCTTTCTCAGACGGCTTGCGGACATCAGTCTCACGCGGGCGTCACATACAAAGTCTCCCTTGAGAGCTTTAAAGGGTTAGTTACTCGGGAAAAGATTCCCCTCTGGTTTGTATTCCCTATCTTGCTAGAGCTATTTTAATTTTAATTCCTAGGACTCAATGAAGTGAAGGAAGAGCTACGAGAAACGTTCTTCAGGCCTGCCAGGAGGGCTCGGGAGCCACGGTCAAGGCCACCGACTCGGCTGGGAAGCACGCTCCATCCTCTTTCTGCCCCTGAGCCAGGCCCCTCTCCTTGGGATGCCTGGGGGCCAGCTCCCCGCTCCAGCGGGGTCCCCCTGAGATTTGGTGACCCTGGCCCGGAAGCATCTCTAACGTGAGCTGGTTGGACTCCAGACTCTTCCCATCTTCTCTCGAGCGCGCTCTAGCCCTCCCCTCGGCCACCTGCACTCAGACGGCCGAGCTCCTGGTCCTCAGTTTGCGGGCAAGTGGCCCAGGCTAGAGATTCCCGCGTGTCTGCCAGAGGCAGTCTGCTGGGAAGACTCGACGATGCTTAGGTAACCTTGCTTTCAGTGTCTCTGGGTTTCAGGGGGTCCCAGCAGGAGTGCCTACGTGCCGGCGTTGCGGGAGGGCGTAGTCAATGAGATCAGTGGAAGGCCGTGCACCTAGGCAGTGCTCGGTAAAATAAGCCGTCACGTCCCCGTGTTTGTGCACGAGGAGGGGGCGGGGGGTGGAGAAAGTGCAGGCGTTACTTACCTGTATGTGAGGTTGTGCCTGCCCCACCCCGGGAGAGTGTAGCCGTACTGAGCCACATCGGGCACCCCGCATCTCGGTGTCTTCATGATCTCGAGAGTGCTGGGGTCAGCTTGTCCCGTCACTGTCAACCCGAAGAAGGCTTGCATTTCCCGAATTTTGCCGTCTAAGAGACTCCTGTTCTTGCTTTGAACGAGAGGACTCCCTTCTATTTCAAGAGAGTAGAACTGGTTGAGATATGCCTGATCAAAGAGATAAAACAAACAAAACAAAAGGACACCAACTACAGGACGGCAACTCTGTATCTCGGGATAAAACCAAACCGCCTGCCATCCTCTTCGGCAGTGGGTGGGAAGAAAGAAGTAAGCAGTGAGGGGAAGGAGGAGCGAGGGAAGAAAGAAGCAAGGAAAGAAGCCAAGAGTCATCCTGCCTTTTCAGTTTTCCACAAGTGGTTGAGCTGTGTGGGACGAGAATTACCCAAACCACGCAGCCCAAAAAAACCCCAAACCTCGGGGCGCCCGGGTGGCTCAGTGGGTTGAGGCCTCTGCCTTTGGCTCAGGTCATGATCTCAGGGTCCTGGGATCGAGCCCCGCATCGGGCTCTCTGCTCAGTGGGGAGCCTGCTTCCCCCTCTCTCTCTGCCTGCCTCTCTGCCTACTTGTGATCTCTTTCTCTGTCAAATAAATAAATAAAATCTTAACGAAAAACAAAACAAAACAAAAAACCCCAAACCTCCAGGGAAGACGATCAGCTGATTCTATGTGTTAAATGATCACACAGCTTAGACATTTCTGCTGTTCCTTTCATTTGGGTGTTTCCTTGAAACAGATTCTAGAAGAGATACGTGGCTGTTCATTTTGCAAATTTAATTGATTTGCCCCAATATGGCAAATTTGCTGGACTGATTTTTAGAGGGAATCTCCAAGGCAAAGTGTCTGTCATGTGTGGAGGGCGAGGGGACCTAGAGTTATAGTCGGTCCCTAGCTGGTGTCGGCCTTCTCGAATGGAGACCTCCACTTCCCCCGGGGCCGCGCCCCTTTCCTCCCCCTGCCGTCTCCACTTGGACCCATTGCTTGAAGTGGCAGCGAATCCTCCTTTCCTTCCCGCCCCCCCCCCCACCCCGCACACGGTTACTTGGTGTCCTTAGAGCCAGGGGGAAGTACCAGAATCTTTTGCAGGAATTTCCTGTCTTGTTGGGTTCCAAAGCAATCGAGAGAATTAATTCTCTATTGATAGTCGTTATTAACGTATCTTAAAACAGTACCTGCACGAGCCGTACGCTCTCTTCAGCGTCCATCTTTCGGTCTATAGGAAGTGCAGAAGACAATGTTGTAAGGAGCCAACACCGAAGCAGAAGGCTCTTCATTCCTCTCTCTTTTCTGTAGAAGGCTGTTTCTGTTTCCACAGAATTTAGAAAACAAGAGTTAAGACGTGGCATGACTTGGCTCGTGGTGTCATTTAATTAATACCAGAAAAGGACATCTGCCATGAAATGTGTCATGAGAAGCCCTTTTCCTCTTAGGTTAACTTGATTTTGCAATCATGATGTGGAGTTTTTGAGTAAACACGATCACTGCTCCTTATTGAATTGACTACAATAGGAAGCCAGCCTCCAAGTTACCGTCGTCCCTGCAGAGTTGGAGCTCCTCTTACCTTTGATGGTCTTGAGAATTTATAAAGCAATTTGCTTTTGAACGAGCCCAGAATACCTTGGCTAGAAAGGTATCATGAAAAGAAAACTGAATCAGGAGTCGGATTAGCATAATTCAGGATAAACGGCCCATGTTTGCCGGGCACCTGCTATTTGCCTGTCACCGTAAATGGAAGCATGAATAAGATGTGGTTCCCATCTTGCTGGGGAATCCAGACACGTACACAAGTTAACGCCAGACGGAACTGAGACGGATGGCGAAACGTGCACTGAAGGTTCCAGAGCGTGAGAAGAACCAAAGAGAGGGTCGCTGCTGATGGGCGTGCCCTAGCGGCTCCGCCAGCAGGGGCTCCCACTGGGTCCTGAAGAACGAGATGGGTGGGATGTGGAAAGGAGCGCGGCCCCAATAAACTAACCACACCAAGTCCACCAAGATCTGGACTTAGGCTTTGCTTTTGAAGAAATCTGACCCAAGGTAGCTTAGATTCTTGGAGCTCTTGTATTTGCATAAAATGTCGGTGTGACAGCCAGAAAATACCACATGAAGAGGACTTTTAAAAAGGAGTCGTTTTTGAATTTTTTGTTTCACTTCATATTGCGGTTCACTTCCTAGCACTCTGTGAAATACGGTTAAAGGAATAATCCGAACTCAGTTCTCATCTCAATCATGTGTCTATAGATGAGGTTTGGGCCAAGAACCTAGCATAACTAGCCGGCGTTCTGAGTCTGTCTTCATGCCTGTAAAAACGGACATATGATGTCTCAGAAAATAGGACAGCCTGAAATTGACTCCAATGTTTGCACTTGGTACACCGATGCAATGAATTACTCTCTCTCTCTCACTTTCCCTAGCACAGTACCTGGGACATGTAGGTCATGAGTTACTGTCAAATAAATGAATGAGTGAATGAATGAGACGACAGTATATCCTAGTTTGTTTTCTCATCTCGTAAAATAAGTTGAGAAAAAAAAATGTGCTGACATATTTGAGGGAATCTGTAAAGGAAACTGAGTATAAAATATTTTGTAATTTTGTAATTACAAAATTTTGTAATTTTGTAATTTTCCATTTTGTAAATGGAAACAGTATCTAAAAAAATAAATGTCAATGCTATAATTCTGACAAGAAAATAAACGGCTGCAAATATACTGAAATTGGCCATTCGTTTTCATACTTTATATGAACTAGGTGGTAGCATCTTTAGAAATTATAGATCACAAGTCAGTCATTTAATATATTTATTTTGAACTCAATAATTTTTGAACCAGACTAAGGTAATGAATTACTAAATTATCTGTGAGATTTAAAAAGAGAAAAAGAAGATAGAATGTGTTAGTAATAAATATATTTTACAATTCACTTAATGTGTAATAAACTGCATTATATTCTAACAACTGCAAATATGACATTTTAATTATTTTTTAAAAGTATTTTATTTTATTTTTTCAGTGTTCCAAGATTCATCAATATCTGGATTAGCCATTATGGTCCCAGAACCCTACAGTTCTTGACAGAAAAGAACTACTATCAAAGGTACACATCTCGGCTTAATGTAATGAGAGGCATTGAATTTTGTACCCAGCGCTATTCTGTTTGTGCAGTAAATCCTCCTTATGGGGAGAATGTGCCCTCCTGTGTGTCCGTGGAGAAAAAGAAATAAGGAACCACAGGTCCAGTCACTGGCTCATTTGCTTGGAGTCTAAGCGGATAGAGCAGAGAGGAGACAGAAGGGAATGTGCTACCTCCCCTTTTGGCTCCTTGCTGGGGAAGGTGACAATAATCCTTACGGAGGACTCAACTCTGTCCTTCTGTGTTGACTGGCTGGTAGATATCCCAGGACTGCCGGAAGGAAGCACCAAGGACTCCAACCCAGTTTGTTCTACCCAGTTCTGGAGGCTACAAGTCTAAAACCAAGGTTTGGGGAGGATAAACTTCTCTTCTCTGAAGGTGCTAGGAAGGATCCTTCCTTGCCTCCTCCTAGCTTCTGGTGGTTGCTGGACGATCGCGGCTTGCAGGTGTGTCATTCCGCGTCTGTCTTTATGTTCGCACGTCCTTGTCGGCTCTGTGTTTCTCCTCTGCTTACAAGGACATCAGTCCTTACGTCCACCCCACTCCAGCAGAACCTCATTTTACCCAATCGCATCTTCAAGGACCCTAGTCCCAAATAAGGTAGAGTCATAGGGACTATGACTGGACTCCAGTCTCTCTCTTTTGGGAGGACACAATTCAAGCCACAATATGGATCCACGGTATTTTTTTCCAAGAGTGAAAAACAGCTCTACATTTTCAGTAAAGGCAAGAGGTACTGATTATGCTGTTCCTGATCTCTACATTTCGCCAAAGCCCAGTGCTGAATCGTATAGCGCAGATAAAGGAGATTTAGGTATATGTAAGCATTTCAGAAGCCAGGTAAGCATCAATAGAGTGAGTATTGAGGTGACAAAGAAGGCTTCGTCTCCTCTCTTGAGAGGGAAGCCATAGGAACTCAATCAGCCGTGGAGACAATGGGACACTCCAAATATATTTTCATGGAAGGCAGGTCCAATGAGGACAGTGGCAGCAAATGGCATTACTTATTGTGGAGAAGAGTATGAATAGGACACAGGAGCATGGCTATGCAAACCAGACTTTCCTTCACAGGCAGAAACCGGGTGCAAACAGGCCTGACTTGGCTGCAGCTTTATCTGCAGTTGAGCCATCGTTGGCTTCTATCGACCCTAGTAACCCTGTGAGCGCTAAGGTCAAATGCGTAATATATTGGACCGCTGAAGAAAAAGAAGACATCTGTAAAAAAAAAAAGAAAGAAAGAAAGAAAGAAAGATAAAAAAATAAAAAATGATAAATATTGAATTAGCTCATAGATCTCAGATGTTTTCAATATAACATTGAAATGCAAATGTGGTATTTAAAAAGTTTAAACAAACTAGTTTTTAATTTGTTTGTTTGTTTGTTTTTACTTACGATTCTGTTGGAAAACTGCATCAACTCTGGTTTCTATTCCTGGAAAGATACTTGCTATGCTTTTGGGATAACCTGGTTCCATGGATTGTCTTTGGTTTTCATATCTGATGAAAAGAAAAAGTCCCATGTTTTAAAACTAGTGTGGTATCTGATGACAGCAGTTTTCTTTAAATTACATATACTTTATGAAGTGTCTTCACACATATTTTCTCATTATCTTATTTCACAATACCACAATTTCCTGGGCCTAAGGATGGTGGACTTCTCTACCTAAGGGAACAAAATCCTATTTATAAAATACGTGGGTAGCATCAACACTGAAATAGGCTTCTGATGGCTAGCATGATGTTATTTCTGAAAGAAGGGTTTGGTTTTCTGAGGATTTCCTTGATGGGTGCATAGTCAGTCTCTCTCTCCTCCTCCCGCCCCTGCTGACCCCCCCAGTAGCGAGGTAGTAAGTCCAGTGTGGCCCCCACATTTTGTGGGTTCTCTGAACAGCGTTTTCTTGGGTGCGTTAGAATGCATGTCCTGAGAATTAGCTTATTTCTTTGCAACCCTTCCTGGGGCTTTTTTATGGTTTGCTTTGTTTCCTGACATAGAACCTTCAATACCATCGTGAAGACTTTTAATTCTATAAAAATGACACTTTCCAAAGCCATGGCAACATCGATCATTTAATGAGAAAGAATGCCTATCAGAGATCCCCTGGGTTGTTGGAGGTCTGTAGACGGGAAACAGGCAGATTTCCGTCTCTACCTGCGACAACAGTTGGCCTTACCTCCAGATTTGGTCGTTGACGAAGAAGTAGGTTTTTCTCCTGTAGTAAACAGCTGCGTCGATCGCTCGGACACTGCACGGGAAGCCATAGTCTGAGATGTTCCTGGGATAACCTTGCTGAATGTCATAGCCACTCAGAGCCCAGTACCGGGAGCCTGCCAACGAGTCAGGGTGCATGTTAGATAAAGTTCTTATGCTCCTGTAACATGATGTGGCATCACTTCTTAGACTCGGTGGAGATTGATCCCAGAAACAACATAGCAAGAGTCTTGAGAAGACCAAGGCGGCCAGTTCCCTGGGCTGTACTAGCCCTCGAGGCGCCCCAGCCCCTGCGAACAAATCTGAGCCCGACGAGCAGGGCCTCATGGCTGGGGGACTCTGCCAGGTCACGAGCCTTCAACGCACAGGTGCTCTTCTGGCCGCGGGGGCCCAGAGACTGTTAGATCTGGGACGAGGGGGAGGAACCCTGCGCGGGTTCTCCTTCTACGGTGGGAGAGCAGGGCTGCGGCGGGACGAGCGGCTCCAGCTCACGGAGCAGTTCTTGGCAGCGTCCCGACCCAACCCAGGTCTCTTGACGGAATCCGGCCCGGGTGACACACTCTCATGGGCTAACGTCCTCTCACGCTGGAGGGGACCACAGAGAAATCTTCCCCTCACTTCGGGGACAACAAAGACAGGGCGAAAACTGTAGGCAGTTACCTTTAAATACAAAAACGAGGTCCTGGTCACTATCTTCATAGGCCGCCTGTATCCCGTCGGGCAGGGATGGCCAGAAGAGAGAGATGAAGTTGAGTTCGATGGTTCTCAGCTGAGGGTGTCTCCTCCAGAAGAACCTAGCGGACGGAACACGGGGCCGTGAGTGGGCAGCCCCCGGGCCGCCGGCACCACAGGGAGGGCGGGACCCCGGCCCGGACGCAGTTTCTAGCACCGGAGCCAGCGTGCGCAGCGACCCTGTTCACCTGTCAGGTACTTCCCAGGTCTCAGGGGAGGTCCTAGGAGTGACCTTCTAGGATCACATGTGCCCTGTCCCCTTGGCACGCCCTGGCAAGGCTCACTGCCGTTCCTGCAAAATGCTGAGACTCTTTCCAGTTTCCCAGCAAAAGCAATACGAGTAAACAGCCCCCACCCCCCAATCGCCAAGCAGCCAGCGGGAGCCTGCAACACCCAGCCCCAGCTTCTCCTGGGCTCAGTCCCGCCTCCTGGACTGCATGTGGGTGGGAGTTGGGGAGGTTTCGCCGTCTGGAACGCCCACGAGCGGCATTCCCGAGCAGCCAGAGCCCGGCGCCCCACGCCAGCAACCACATCTGAATGGTTACGCACATGTTGGCGGTTTTTTGCTTTTTAAAAAAATTTTCCTGGACGTTTTGAGGTACCCAGAAAACACAGCCCATGGCAACGAGGTGCACAAGCCCAGGATTTGAAGGCAAAGCTGAGCGACGTGTGACCCGGGACTTGGTTAGAATCCAGCTCTAAGTTTTGTCGGTGAATTAAGTCAAAGGGAGAAACAATTCAATCTTATACTTGTCTTTGAAGAACAGTATTTCTCCGCGGAGGGTGGCGATGGCGTCAAACGTCAGTCTGGGGTCGCAGGCTGTGGGCGTGCTCGGGCCGGTTGGCTGAACAGAGTTGTTCGAATGACCTTAAAAAAAAAGAGCCTTTTATCAGCTTCAGTCTAGTGTGACTGCTGAGTACCTCGGACACTCCTCAGGAAGGCGGAGGGTTTTCCCAAGAAGAGAAACCCCACCAGCCTCTCCCACGAGGCATTCAAGTGACTGTACATTGGGTCCTCTTAAAGTTATTATTTTAAATCAGAATGGTGATTTTCAGGGATCGTTCCAGTTTAAGTCGTGGAGTAAAGCAATTTGAATTCTGTGCCTCCCCTCTTCCCCAAACCCTACTTTAAAATCCTAATCCTGTCCCTGTTCTGGAAGGACACCCTAGACGAGCCGGAGCCTCCCCAGGTGCTCGGGGTTCATCCGGCGACCTCACCGTAGATGGCCTGAATGCCGTTGATGTCGTCCTGAGGGAGGATGTAGGTGCTGGGGTCGTGGAAAGAGTAGGTGGGATACATCAGGGCACCGGGGTCCATGGAGTGAGCGAGCCCCAGGGAGTGGCCAAATTCATGCGCAGCGACGAGGAAGAGATTGTAATCTGAAATGCAAGCCGGGCTGCTGGGGGCTCCAAGTGGCTCCGAGGACGGAGACACTGGCTCCCAGGGAATGCAGCTTCCAAGGCAACGGAGCCCGGAAAAACCACACTCGCAGGCCTCTCCCTCGCATTTCCCCTTCAGGCACTGGAAAGGATGGAGGCCGCAAGCAGTCAGGATCGGAGTTGGAGGGGCCGGTGAGGGAGGCTTCTCATCAGATCGCAGAAGCAAGAAATGCTGCCTTTATGCTGACCCCGGGATCCCACGGGTGTAGGCCGAGGCTGAGACAGGGGTC
>JAPYYJ010002589.1:0-12581 GCA_028533885.1 Nasua narica | reverse complement strand
TCTCAGAGGGAAGGCTGTCAGCTTTTCCCCATTGAGAATGATATTTGCTGTGGGCTTGTCATAGATAGACTTTATGATGTTGAGAAATGTTCCTTCTATCCCTATACTTTGAAGAGTTTTAATCAGGAACGGATGCTGAATTTATTTATTTGAGAGAGAGGAAACACAAACAGGTGGAGGAGCAGAGGGAGGGGGAGAAGGCCACTTCCTGGTGAGAAGGGAGCCCAACGCAACCAATCCCAGAACCCAGGGATCATGACCTGAGCCAAAGGCAGAAGCTTAACCTTAACCAACTGAGCCACCCAGGCGCCCCTGTGATTTCTCTTCTTATTGAAGGTATTCTCAATCAACAGCTTACGAGGATTCTTAGCTTTCTGAATCCATCTGGATAGTTTCAGAGAAGCTGCAGTAAAGAACAATCCCAAAGACTCAGGAACTTAATGCAAATGCTCTTTTTGTGCTCACAGTCCATGTGCAAGATGGATTGCCAAGAAATCTCTTTTCATCACAGTTACTCCAGGAAAAAAGGTGGTGATGGAGGCTACACCTTTACATGCTACTTCCATGTAGCAGAGGGAAGGGAGATTAGTGGATCTCTTTCTTCCATTAAAGCTAACGTACTTTTAATTTTCAATTTAAGCTAATGCTACTTTTTTCAGTTTAATCCTCAGTCTACCCATATTCTCATACCTTATCTATAACATTATTTCTATCCTTAATTTTAAATATTTCTATATTTAATCACACACCTGCTCTTAATGTTATAATTAATTCTAACCCTAACTTTTACCTATAAATCCCGACATTACCTTTAATTATGATCCTGTTTTTCTGGAAATTCTAATATTACTCAAATCTCTAGCCCCTACCCTTAGCATTAACTCCACTCCTTCTCCTGCTTTTAACCCTCCCTTGGAGTTAAACTCTAACTTCTAAGCTTCTAATCTTACACCTAAGCTCAAGCTTTAGCTCTAATTTCTATTTTATTCTAAAAAGTTATCTTTTTTTTAAGATCCCAATAAGCAATACTGAAAGCCACAGAAAGAAAATTGGAGTTCCTTGCAGCATCGGGTTCCTTGCTCAGTGGGGAGCCTGCTTCTCCCTCTGCCTGCCACTCCTCCTTCTTATGCTTGCTCTCTCTCTGTCTGACAGATAAATAAATAAAATCTTATAATTAAGTAAATCCACAAAGACAAACACAACCAGAAAATCACGCTTCCTGACTAATTCTGCATGTACTCAATGACTACAATACCAGGGGATGTAGATCATACAAGTATGATCTACCCTTGTTTACCTGTCTTAAAACCTCACACACAAACTAGCTTCAGTTGGTCCACTCCCTAGACACGATCATGATATTACTGTGAAAATTAATAAAAGGAAACCTCATTTAAAATAGAGTTGGGGGGCACCTGGGTGGCTCAGTCGGTTAAAACCTCTGCCTTCAGTTTAGGTCATGATCTCAGGGTCCTGGGATCGAGCCCCACATTGGGCTCTCTGCTCAGCAGGGAACCTGCTTCCCCCTCTCTCTGCCTCTCTGCCTACTTGTGATATCTCTCTCTCTCTCTGTCAAATAAATAAATAAAATCTTTTTTTAAACAAACAAATAAATAAATAAATAAATAAATAAATAAATAAAATAGAGTTGGGTGGCCAGAAGGGGGAGGTCTCATACAGTACCACCCCTTGCATCTCTTTGCAGATCCAATAGGAAGAGACTATCTTGAATTCTCAATAGGAAGAAGCCTATATACTACTTTACTATCCCAGCAGGAAGAAGAAATGTTTTCTTTTTGCCCAGCAACAATGCAGCCAATGGGAGACAATCACAGTTCAGCCAGTGAAAAGTCACTATACTCCAAACTCCCAGTTTACTCCGGTGGACTTTTTATTTGTAACAGCCCTCTCAACTCCTGGCTTTCCTCTATAGAAGATCATTCCTCTCCTTTGTTCTCCAGACTTGCTTATGGTTTTGCCAAAGCTTGCTTGTCCCAAATTGCAATTCTCCGATAGTCCAGAATAAACCCATTTTTGCTGGTAAAATATCTGGCAGTTTTATTTTTAAGGTATATATTATTCATTTTACTATAATTATGACTTATAAAGCACTGACTATATGCCAAATACAAACATGCTTTGTTTTATGTAGATACATTGGTATATTTAAAATCTCTACATTGCTGTTGTGGAAACAGAATCAGAGAGGTAAAGGAGCTTCACATAAGTCACACTGCTAGGAAAAGCCAAGTGAACTGTCTGGTTTCTAAGCTTGCACTGTCCCCATTATGCCATAGAACTCCTTCTTAGTGTCCCATGGTGTTGGTTAGTAATCCCCTTGGGAGATTCCCAGGTGTAATCTGAAATCAGCCTCTATCCTCGGAGGTCAGGGAGAGACCAGAGAAAGAGACAGGCCACTCCAGGTTGGTAGATGGCAGATTTAATAAGTAAAGAGAACTTACACACAAAGTTTATCTTGGGTGGCAGCAAGACAAGTAGACCTCCACACTCTCCTGCCACATCTTAAAAGTTTATGTAAAGGTCTCAACCAGACTCAGTCATGTATACCACGCAGGTGTTTTCAGCACATCACTATCTCATGGCTATGTCCTTGGAGCAGCCTCTGAGAGCAGGATAAGAAGGCAGAATCCACATTCCAAGGACATAGGAGGGAGTGAGGAGCCTCTGATGACTTGGGTTCAGCTCATGGGTTGACCAGTGGTCATGTCTTCTCAACGACTTCCCCAATGCTATATCTCTCATTACCAGCTCTCACAATCTATGTTCCCCTCTTTTGCAATGTGCTCTCAACGGTCAGCAAGGGATTTCACTAGCATGGAGGTGGCTTTTTTGGTGGCTATCCAAAAGAGGTGGCTATCCTTTTTTGGTGGCTGCATTGGAGGCAGATGGCACAGCAGCAATACAGGCACATGCAGGAGAAAACAAAGATGAAGATGATTCCCAGTCTCAGGGACGACTTACTTCATCAAGAGCCCCATGATCTGAACCGTTGATTTATTAGGTCCCCTAGGCTCAGGATTGGATCACTCAGGGTGTTTACTTGTGTTTTCACATGATTTCATAAAGATATACTAGCAGACTCATCAGGTATGAACACACGGCATTTTGTTTGCATCATGGCAAACGTGTCCCCTTGCAAGGCAGTAATAATGTCCAAAGCCATCATATTTTGGAGGACAGCTTTTTTTTTTTTTTTGGTCATTTTGACGTTCAGTAAGGACAGGCTTTGTTGGCTATCATTCAAGATTAAGGTTTGCTGAGTGAATTTACTAAAGGTTTATATATGTGCTATAGAATCCTCCAAGCCAATGGAGGGAACAAAAATGGAAGCCAAATGAGCATACCAGGGAAAGAATGTGCACATCTGACCTTAAAAGGATAGAGGTTGGCTGCCATTGTTACTATGAGGCAGATTCTCCCCTGTGTTCAGGAAAAACCCAGGGTGCAATGACCCAACCACTCAGGTGGAAGCCATTGCCAAAGATTTGTGCCACACAACCATCAGGTTCCATTTGGTGCTATCCAATAAATACCTGGGCAGCCCAACCAGTCAGTGCCAAGCTAGTCACTATCCCTTAATATGACAGAGTGACTGACCCAGTTCCAGTGTATTCATTCTATATTTGTAGTACAATTGGATTGATTCTGTTTAGAGTAACTTTTTGTTCCCAACATAGGTGTGCCCAGGTGCTCAAATGTCTATAACCCTGAGTAAACCACACAAACCTATTCTGAATCTGAGCATAGCCATTCATGGCTCTGATGGCGGTATTTCTAGGCCTTTTCTAGTCAGCAACTTTATGGGCTGCCTTTAGTTTGTTTGACAAAAAAAGAATGCCCATGCCCAGTATCATTGACATTGTGTGCCATAGGCCAGTTTTCTGGATCAGTATTGGTAATACCAGGTGAACTGAGAATGTTAGCCCTAGTTTGTTCTTCTTTAATGTACTTTTGGGCCTTTTAATCCCTTTCCTGGAGGGGCACTACCATCACGGCAGTCCTGACGAGCGAGAGAGGGGCAGCTGTCCACATACCCAAAAACTGAATTGATTTCGTTGTCAGGCCTGTGAGTCTGTCCTTTAGGTGCCCATCCCATGACCAGACACCACAAAAACAGCAGAAGTCTAAGGTCAATAAGGATGGATATTTAGTAGGGAATTGCAAGGAGAGATCATCCCCTTCTAGGAGAATTACACCTGTGGCCTGATCTTTAAATGTTAAAGTGGCTGCAGCTTTAGGAATGTGACCAGGTCGTATATGCCACACATGTTGGCTGCGAGAGGCACTGCTGTCGCCCGTGAGGAGATGGACTGGGGGTGGGATCTGCCAAAACAGGACCGCTATCTTCTCCCCTTTGCGTATGTTCCATTCCAAGTACAGTGCATTTCAACGGGTATGGCTTACAGCATAATAAGATTGCAGTGCAGATTGAGGAGTTTCCTCTCACCCAGAGACTCGAACTAACTCACCCATCCTGGCAAGACATCCCATTGAAAACGCCAGTAGAAAATGCCTCTCCCAGGCATAATGGGGCTTATTCTCAGCAGCATAGCTTGTTGATCTATGGTAAATCGGGGCAAAGGCTCTCTCCTGCAATTCCTTACCTTTACAGTACTGGGTACCTTGGCAGTGGTGTCCAGTCTGGCATAGGGGATCTACCGGTTGGCCACTCAAATGTATTTAAGCCTGAACGGTACTTCAGTCCACCTGGTCAAGGTGGTTTTACCTGCTAGTAATTTAGTCTGCTGCTTTAATATTCTATTTTCCCTTTCTAGCATGGCTGCTGCTAGAAATTATAGGGGAGATGAGACTTCCATTTAATGTTATGTTCTTTCTTTCTTTTTTTTTTAAGATTGCATTTATTTATTTGAGAGAAAGAGAGAGCGCGCACAAGCAGCAGGAGCAGCAGGCAGAGGAAGAAGCAGGCTCCCCGCCGAGCAAGGCGCCCCATGCGGGACTCGATCCCAGGACCCCGGGATCATGACCTGAGCCTAAGGCAGCAGCTTAACTGACTAAGCCACCCAGGTGCCCTAAATGTCACATTCTTTCACCCAGTGTTATACATCATGACCTTTGAGGAGTGACCTCTATTCACTGTCCATTCAATGAAGGTTTCCATACATGGTACTCAGCTTCTCTAATCCCCTAATGGTGGCAGCCTGGTTTACACAATGATGGGGAAAGCTTAGATTAGGCCAGAAGCAGTGTCCACACAAACCAAAGCACATTTAGAACCCTCGATCAGAAGGAAGGGACCAACAGAATCAATTTGCCAATGCCTTACTGGCTGGTAACTCCAGTGGCTGGCCCCAGACTCCTTGGCATTGTTTCGAACACACAGGGCATGTTCTAATTGCATTAACAGTCAGTGTACTTTCAGAGCAATCTGGCATCCTT
Organism: Nasua narica; assembly: GCA_028533885.1. Taxonomy (NCBI): domain Eukaryota; kingdom Metazoa; phylum Chordata; class Mammalia; order Carnivora; family Procyonidae; genus Nasua; species Nasua narica. The sequence goes on along the minus strand of JAPYYJ010002589.1, from coordinate 7,163 downwards.
GGCAATATGCCATCCCATCCGGGTACTGCCGTGGCCACTCTCTGTGTACCAGATCTGTTATATCTATGGAAGGATCTGCTGTTAGGGCTTATACCTGAGTGAGGGCAACAGCTTCCTGATTGCCAGAGGGTGTCAGTGCCTTATAAGCTGGGATGTGAATAACAGTGAGGGCTGCCTTAGGCTCTTGCAGATGGACCCAAACATCTTTTCATATATTCTGACCCCCCCCAGGGGCTTAGTCATAAACATCCACCTCTCACTTTCCCGTTATCTGAGCCATAGGGTTAAATTTCTTTTTTTTTTTAAGATTTTATTTATTTATTTAACAGAGAGAAACAACACAAACAGGGGGAGTGGGAGACAGAGAAGCAGGCTTCTTACTGAGCAGGGAGCCCAATGCAGGGCTCCATCCCAGGACCCCAGGATCATGACCCAAGCGGAAGGCAGATGCCTAACAACTGAGCCAACCAGGCACCCTGAATAGGGTTAATTTCTTTAGAACAGTCCAACTCTCAGTACAAAGGGTTAATGGCTAGGGCTCTTGAATGAGCACCAGAGAGAAAACTCTGAAGTTCAACCCACTGGTTGCTGTGGTTTGTTCCCATTTCCACCCAGATGGTGTCAGTGTTGGGCTGAATAGTGACCAGAGCCCTTGTGGATGGATTGTTTTGACTAAACTCATCTGTATCCCGGGGCCATCGGTGGGAATTTCCCTTTTCCCCTCTTTACAGGCCGCAGGGGCCTCTACAGTAAAAGAGGCAGGGGTATTTGGAGGTTCTACTATATACCCCATAGGACCAAGTAGTGCCTACTTTTCTAGAGACAGTAGGCTGGTTGACAAGGTACTCTTCCCTGTGGCAAATAGGCACACCACTTAGCCAGAATACGGGCTGGAGCCACTACAGAAGTGGGTTGCTGAAGAATATTTTCAACCCACCCCTTGATAGGTAGGGAAATTCTTACCACAACGTGCTGTTTACTAATGAGAAGCCCTACCTGGAGGACTGCTGTATACACTGCCAGGAACTGTTGCTCTGTGGGGTATAACATATTCCTTCCCCCTTCCAGAGCTGGAAGACCAAAATCCTAGGGGGACTATCTTTTTCCGTTGTTTCTGCCACAGTGCCCAGATCAGACTTTCTGGAGTCCCAGACTCATCTAACTCAAATGATAGCCTTGCTTGAGAGATGCTGGAACTTTAACCTGATTTGTAAATCAGGTATTTTTGTAATCAATCAGTATTTTTGCCTTCTCAAAGGTGGCTTGCTACTCTGATCCACAGTCCCATACATGCCCTTCCTCTACCAGGTGGTATAACGGACAGAGGCACTGTGCCAGATGGGAAATAAACGTCCTCCAAAACCCCAAAATCTCTATAAAACCTTGCCCCTCTTTCACATCCTCAGGGTTTGGATGGCCTTACACCTTATAAATCATGGCTTCTTACCCAACCAGATGAATCCCAAAAACTTGATAGCAGTGGCTGGGCCTTGACTTTCTGTGGACTCATACCCCATCCTCCCCCTCACAGATGCTCAGCAAAGCCAAGTCCTTACGTGGTAACATTATATCAACAATGTAATGGGCCCATTTTACTGATGTTAGAAAGGAGAACAGGCACAGGTCTTGGGCTACCATCCTATGACACATGGTGGGGCAATGCAGATAACCTTGGGGAAACACTTGAAAGATTCATTATTGTCCCTCCCATGTGAAGGTAAGTTGATGTTTTGTCTCATTGGCCAGATGTATGCTGAAAAACACATTTGCTAAATCCAGGAAAGCCTGGGACATTCCTAGGACCATGGCCAAGGTATCTAAGATGGTAACAATGTTGGGCACAGCCATATGGAGCCGGGGTTGGGGCGGAGGGGAGGGGGGACTGCCTTGTTCAATTCTTGGTAGCCTACCGTCATCTGCCATGAGCCATCTGGCTTTTTTATTGGCTATACCGGGCTGTTGAAAGCGCTGTGGATGGGATGTTCAATACTTACTTGATGCAGTTCTTGGAAAGTTTCTCTTATCTCCTTATGCCTCTCAAGCAGTTTATGTTGTTTGAAAGTTACTACTCTTCATGGAGGTGGCAGGCTTAGCAGCTCCCAGTTGGGGTTTCCCCTCAGCGCTGGTTAGATTACTCTAACCTGGAGGTGGAATTCACCAACAGAGGTTTGCAGAGTTTGACCTTGTGGGATAATAATACCCAATATGTTCTCTGGTATTGGAGATAAAAACCTCACATTCCCGGGGGCAGGTAGGAGAATGTCTAATCTGCAGGGTCAAAAAGACCTTCCTGACCATAACTATTTGCCCTCCATAACCATCGTGGCACTAAAGGGGTCAGCAAATTTCTGAGGGTTACTGTGTGTCAGGGTACGTTCAACTCTGTTATCCACCAGAACCATCACCTTTGGTTTATTTCTGGAGGACCAGTGATTAGTGAGCTCAACACAAGGCCTCTGATCACCTCCAATGGCTGTCACTTAAAGGCGATCTTGGCCTGCATCCTATCTCTGGGGTGTGGAAGGCAGCTGCCGCAGATAAGGGGTGCATCCCTGAGGGCTCTCCTGGAGCAGGCAGGGCATCAGAGATTGTAGGGGCAGATGGGGCAGGTCTAAACTGCTGTTCAGATTTTAAGGCCGTCTAGAGACCGATCAACACAGTGTTCGATTGTTGATCAATCTGTTCAGGTAGATTACTGGCAGTGATAAGATCACGCCCCATTTGCTCCAGGTTACACTTACTAGACTTTTACACCCAACTGGGGTAGCCTCTTCACTTTCCAAACCTCCCCCTCTATTTGGGGCCTTTCCCACAGCCCATGCCTGTTCTTGGGACCTGTTCCTGGGTCCAGTTTCCCCCAGATCAGCGATGGATTGCCCAACGTCATAAATGTCCTGTCCCACAACTGAGCTCAGCATGGATATCAACATCCCATGGCAAGTGCTGGGGGTAAACTGGTGAATCTTGGCTTTCATTCCAGCAGTAAATATGGCCACATCAGGGTCTACAAAGAAAGGGGAATAGATTGCCTGCCTCATTCCCACCTCCCTACAAATTTGCTATACCTTCAGTATAGATTTTCAGGGTCCCATGTTCTCAGGGAGATCCCCCTCATTGGGCCAAGGCTCTCTGCAAGATAGAATGATCCAATATGTAAGAGAGTGAGTACCTTGAAACTCCAGAACACCATGCAGGCATTGCTGGAGGGCAGGATGTGTCATTATGTTCCTCATCTTCTCTGCCTCCTGCTGGATCAGAGAAATGCCATCACCTCCATATCCCATAGTTGCACTAACCACACCTGGATACTTTCCCTGGCCTTTCACTGGAACTTGGCAGCTATATCAATAAGTTCAGTTGAAGTATCTTCTCTCGTCATGGACATTTCCTGAAATGGAGGCTGCCCCACTGGCTGGGGTTGCTGTTGCTGGGCTTTTGCTTTCCTTCTTATTAGGGGTTGGATAGCTCCAGGCATTTTGTTTGTTTCACTGATCACAACATCTCCTCCTTACTCTCCTCATTTTCTCAAGGATTCCACCTCTTAGCAACCCAATCAGGCTTAACCACAAGCACTCAGATCTTAATCTGAGGCATCTTGTGCCCTCCTAGCTTTGCAAAATGGCACACCAACGTCTCTAACTGATTGTCCTATTTTCCCACCTTGTCTGTCAGCCCTGAAGCTAGCAGACTAGCGGACACTCACGACTTTCTCAAATTTCAGCTCTTCTAACTTTCTAACTCCATCTCTTTGGGCACCGGTGGCCAGGTGAACTGCCCACAGTGGAGGCCAGCCCACTATAACTGCCATGTGTTTCCCTTCTCTGTGCAGTCTTCCAACAAACACATTAGAATGATGGGCTTTTGGGGGCATCACCATACTCATGTGTTAGTCCACAGGCATTTGATACAGGGTCTACCTTTTCCCACTGACAAGTCAGTGGCCAACTCAAGATATCCCCCACAGATACTTCTTTCTTGAGGCCCAATTCTTTGATCTCCTGGCTGGCTCCCCAACTGTTGTTTCACAAGCTCCTTGGGAGCTTCTGAGGTGTAATATGCAATCAGTCCTTATACTCAGAGGGTAGGGAGAGACAGAAGAAAGAGAGGCTACACCAAATTGGTAAGTGGCAGTTTTAACAAACAAGGGGGACTTACATATGAGGCTCGTCCTGGGTGGCAGGAAGATGAGATTTCCACACCCTCCTGCCACATCTTAAAAGTTTAGACAGAGGCCTTAACTAAGTTAGGTCATGTAGACCATCTAGATGTTTTCAACACCACATCACTAGCTAAAGGCTATGACTTTGGAGCAGCCTTTGGGAACAGGAAAGGAGAGTGGAACCCACACCCCAAGGACACAGGATGGGGCAAGGAGCCCCTAGGTCCAGCCCGTGGGTCAACCAGTGATCACATCTTTTTGATGACTGTTCCCAAAACACAGGCAAAAGCAGCTTTCCCAGAGCAGAAAGCATATCCCATCTCAAAGTACACCTTTCTAAGCATTACAGCTTCAAAATGGTGTCATGAAGTGGATGAATAAGCCTTTTAAAGTTCATTCACTCCTGCCACTATAATGAATAAGAATGGCCGTGTATAGTCCCTTGTGAATTTCTATCATGAGAAAGTCCTCCCCCGAAGAGGTTGGAAAGACAGACAAGGATTGAACAAATAGAAGCTAACATGACATTCATAAAAAACACATTTTTCAGAAAGTTATGCTTAAGATGAAAAGTGTACTTGAGACAAAATAATCATGACGATGAAGACCATGTTGTCAGTGATGCTATAACATCAAAGGAGATACAATTACCATTTCAGCAGGGGATTTATCCTAAGATTAGTGTTTTAGTACATTCAGGTGTCTATAACAAAATACCACACACTGAGTGGTTTATAAACAACAGAAATTTATTTCTCACTGTTCTGGAGACTAGCAAGCCCAACATTCTGGTATCAGCATGGTTGCACTCTGGTGAAAACCCTCTCTCAGGTTGCAGACTGCCAACTTCTTTTCATGACCTCACATGGTGGAAAGGGCAAATGAGTTCTCTGGGGCCTCTCTTATAAGGACATTAATTCCATTCATGAGAGCTCTGCCCTCCTGACCTAAGCACATTACAAAGGCCCACCTATCAACGTATCAAGCATTAGGATTTCAACATATGAATTTTCGGGGAACACAAACATTCAAATTATAGGGGAGGAGAGATCAATTTTTCTCTACTTCTTAAGTTCTTGCCTGAGACCCCCTCCCTGTAATAAAAAAAAAAACAGATTAACAGGAGAAAAAGAAACAAAAGGTTAATAACATGTATACTCCCTGTAGAGAAACACTGAGTAACTCCACAAATGGCCCAATCATCACCTTAAAATATCATCTTCAGCTAAAGACAAAAGATATTGGCGTAGGGAGTCTGGTTACAGGAGGTTATGGAGAAAAATACAGCAAGCAAGTGTAAGGCTGTTATGCAGATTTAAGTAGGCACCTTCCTCATGGATAAAAGTTTCTAGAGATTTGGTCATCCTCCTCTTCCTGGTACAGAAATGGAGATTTCTCTTATACATGTAAATGCCTCTTTAGAAAGGGTTAATTTTTACTCAGTTTTCAGAGAGTCTCCTTTGTCTGCTGTTTCTTAAAAATATCCAGCCCCAGGGCTTCACCTGCAGAGCCCCTCTGGCAGCTCTGGAACTGCTGAGGTCCAGGGCTGGATGTGACCTTCTCTTGCCTGGAATATCTCAAGTTCTTAGAAGTTTGAATGCATACCCGAGGGATCATATGAATCCTGTTGCCTGTCAGAGTGAACAATTCAGTGATGGAATCCTACCATGAGCTCCGGCCAACCAAGAACTACATGACTGAGCAATGAGGTCAGTGGGAACAGAGGAGCCAAAGATGCTGTTTGTACTATGAGCGCACCAGGAAAGGCTCAATATCCTAGAAACTAAAAACCCAAGAGGGAACAGGGAAACAGAGGATCTGTTGAAGATACGACAACAGATGTCACCCCCGAGCCACGTGACAGGGTGTGAGTGAGTCTGGCAGATTCTTCTATGGTTGCAGAGAAGGAGGGTGGCCAAGTCACCACAGGCTGGGAGATGGAACCTGCAAACTCAGATACTCCCAGATGAGGCAGACACTCGAACTCCTAAACACAGTTCACCCTGTATGCTACAGCTGAGATTCTGGGACATCTGACAGACAGCCAGTAGGAGGGCATAATAACAAACATTGGTTATATTACCAAGGCTTTCCCCGGAATGTCACATTTGAGAGAGACAGACATAAGCTTGGATATAACCAGACAGCTTTAAGAAGCTAAGGTTGACTTTGAGGAGCGAATGAAGCCCTTGGAAATATCAGTCTTGTACCTTCTCACAGGATTCCCAGCAGCATCACCAACCCTGCAAAACTGAATAGAAATGACTTGATGTAAACTTCAGAGAAATCCCCACAAAAAAGCTCATGTATAGACACCTTCCTGCTTATTGCTCTGTGGGCCCCTCAAAAAGATCACTGGAGACATCGGAAACAAAGCTAGGGAAATCCATCATATTGCCACTGCCTGACCTGTGCCATCTGAACATGCTTCCACCCCAACATCTAGAAATCTCACTGGCAGTACTCAGGATTCAGACATGAGGTTTATAATTTGTTCCGAACATTAACCAACCTACATTTTTCCTTTGTTTCCATAAAAATGGAATGCTGCTTTTCAATTACCTGATTGTTTGCCCAATAAGGGTCTAACTTTGAGAGCCCACTTGCTTCGCCACCTCTTGAAATGAGTTTCATTATCAGATTAAGACACCAGTTCCGGATGTGAGGGCGATCTGGCTGCGACATCTGTCACCCCATTGATCGCCAGGGTTGATTCGGCTGATCTGGCTGGCTAGGCGGGTGTCCCCTTCCTCCCTCACCGCTCCATGTGCGTCCCTCCCGAAGCTGCGCGCTCGGTCGAAGCGAACGACCATCCCCGATAGAGGAGAGGACCGTTCCTCGGTCAAGGGTATACGAGTAGCTGCGCTCCCCTGCTAGAACCTCCAAACAAGCTCTCAAGGTCCATTTGTAGGAGAACGTAGGGTAGTCAAGCTTCCAAGACTCCAGACACATCCAAATGAGGCGCTGCACGTGGCAGTCTGCCTTTCTTTAAAAAAAAAAAAAA
>JAPYYJ010002588.1:0-12582 GCA_028533885.1 Nasua narica | reverse complement strand
ATTTTGGATAGTGACCAAAAAAAAAGAGGTATAAAAGTTGATGGATTAAACCAGCCCCAGGGTTGCCAAGAAAGTATGTTTCTACCATGCTGGGGCAATAGTTGTTTTAAACTTTAGTGTTCATAAGGTTCATCTGTGGGGCTTGTTAAACATGTTAAACATCCCTAGTCCCCAGCACTAAGATCCTTCCCTACTCAGTAGATCTCAGTAGGGTCCAGAAATCTGCATATATAATGAGCATCCCAAGTGATTCAACTATAGTTGATCCAGGACCACATTTGAAACACACTATCCAGAGTAGCGGCTTTCAATTATTTTTGACTAAAATGTAGATTAAAAAATACATGCTATGGCATAATCCAAGTACACTTACACACGTGCACATGCACAGGGTAGGTGAAACAACCTGGCTTTATATTGTAGAAGTTTATTTTTAATTCACACAAAGCACAAAGCTGATACCCCTGGTCAGGGGACGCTGGTGAGTGGCCCTCCTCCAAATGATGACTCAGGGACCCAGGCTGCTTCCACATTGTGGCTCTGACAGCTTGTGGCTTCAAGGTTGCCTGGTGTCATCCAGCTGGCATACAGTAGGACGAAAAAGTGGAGAAGCCTATATGGGAGAGTTTATGTGCTGGATCTGGAAGTGGCATTTTCCCCTTGGACATACTCCTGCAGCCAGATCTCAGTCATACTGCTGGTTATAAAGGAGACTGGGAAATGTAGAGAAGCTCCCAGATATCAGTAAGCACCATCAGACTCTCTGTTTTAGAAAGGTAGAGTTGTGTGTATTTAACTAAAACCAATTTTTCACAAAATAAGACTTATTCCTACTGCATGCAATATCCTCTGATATTTTTCTATTTTGTTCCATTCCATTCCATTCTATTCTCTTAATTTTTTTAAAATGCCAGTTTTCACAACTAACTTAATTTCATGTTCTATTAAATAATCCCATTTGAAAAGCACTGTCCTGGAACCCACTGGTACTTGTTCAAAGGGCTGGGTGGCCCCACAATTCGGGGGGCTCTGTTTCCTCTGAATGTACATTCAGAACCCCCACAGTCAGGCACACAGCAGGCACTCAGTAAGTGGTTTCCACTGATACTTTCATGATTGTGGTGGTGAAGAAGAGGGAATAGAGAAAAGATACAAAGGCTCTTTTTCCCCTAAGAGTTGTAATTTTTTTTTTTTTTGCAATTAACAAAGCATTAAATACCCTCCTTTTGGTATTTTGATTTAAGACTCTAGACTTGAGAACATGCTACTGGGGAAGACCAGGAAGAAGAACGTGCTGGAGGGAGAGTATATGTGAACTGAGGGCAGGAATAACATAAACAGATGTGTGCTGTTGCATTTCCCTCTGCCTTTACACAAACCACAATTCACCAGGCTTGCTAACTTTGCCAGGGTGAAAACGCCAGAAACCCAGAACTATAGAAGTTTCTTTCTTTTTCTTTTTTTTACTTATGTATTTGACAGAGAGACATCACGCACGTAGGCAGAGAGGCAGGCAAAGAGAGAGAAGGAAGCAGGCTCCCTGCTGAGCAGAGAGCCTGATGCAGGGCTTGATCCCAGGACCCTGAGATCATGACCTGAGCAGAAGGCAGAGACTTAACCCACTGAGCCACCCAGGAGCTCCTGGAGAGGTTTCTTTTTTTTAAAGATTTTATTTTATCCATTTTAACAGAGAGAGAACACAAGCAGGCAGAGAGGCAGGCAGAGGCAGAGAGAGGAGCAGGTTCCCCGCAGAGCAAGGAGCCCGATGCGGGACTCGATCCCAGGACGCTGGGATCATGACCTGAGCTGAAGGCAGCCGCCCAACCAACTGAGCCACCCAGGCGCCCCTCCTGTAGAGGTTTCTATAGAGGTATCTTACTTTTCTGATCTAGACTGACTAGATTATTAGTTCTCAGACCCATGACTCTCAACTGTATTTCTGAAGCTCAGGAAGGATACTGACAGGTTGGTAGGAAGGAATCACTGACTCCTACTCCCCCCACCTCCTAAACTTTTCCTGCCCTTCCTGCTGCCTCAGGTGTTGGTGTGACAAGGGAAGAGAGAAAAGAAGAAGAAAAGAGAGAATTTGGAAAAGTGAGATGAGAAAAGGAAGGGCAAAGAGTAGGAGAAAGGAAAAGGGAAATGGAGGGGGAACATGGTGCAGGGGAACAGTGAAGGGAGGAGGAGGGAAGTACTCCAGAGCAGTTTTCAGTAGCTGAAGAGAAAAAAAAAAAAGGAAAAAAAAAATCAAAGTACTCTTTACTTCTCTTCCCACCTTAAGCATGGATTCAGGAGAAAACAATTAAAGGAGGCAGAACATTTCCAAGATTCCAGATTCTGAAAGGATCAGAATTCATCAAGTTTTGTGACAAACAAAAAGTACCTGAGCAGTGTGCTAAATGCCATTCAAGAATCATGGAATAAGGGAATGAATCATTTAATGTCATGGAATCATTTAATCTGTCAAATAAATAAATAAAATCTTAAAAAAGAAAGAATCATAGAATAAGAACTTCTCATTTCAAACATGTCAGTAGTTAGTAGCTAGTAGTAGACATGTTAGTATGTTTCTTGGGTTGAAAATTAGAAAGAAGGGGCTGTTGGGAATGTCAGTGAGGGGTGCTAAACCAGAGAGAGACCTCAAGTGAGTGGCTCTAGGCCCATCCTTACCCCGAGGTTAACTTCAATCCTCTGAGTCTGTGGAGGTGAGGCCAGCTAGAGTCCAGCTTTCTATTTTTAATTCAGAGTGTGGAGATAAGAGTAAAATATAAAGCAAATTAAGACTTCCTTTAAATCTCTTTTACAAAAGAAAAACTGGAATTAATCTACAGGGGCACTCTATGGATAGCTCAATATCATCATTTTCTAAGAATAAAATTAGAAGCAGAAAACTGTGTCCTTATCCTTTTGACATCCAAGAATTATCACCATCAAAGTACTACAGCCCATGAAATTACTTTCCAGGTTGCACTCATTAGATTGAATAGTTTCATTCCGTGGACCCGTGGTTTTAATGGAAAAGAAAAGAAAAGAAAAATCCCTTCCCTTCATAAGACAACTGTTACTATATACTAGCCAATTAATAGGATGCCAATGCATGTGGAAGTCATTATAAAATCACAAATGCAGAACTGAGAAGCAGATTTCAAACATCAATAGGCCTGGGCTTGTTGTGGGAATTTGGATCAGGACAGTGTTAGGTCCAGGTAGTTCACGGTAGCCTGTGTTCCCTGCACGCTGCAGCTGAAGAACCACTCAATTACAACCTGTGAGTTTTTGTTTTGTTTTGTTTTAAACTTTTAAAAAAATATATTTTATTTATTTATTTAAGAGAGAGAGAGAGAGATTGAGAGAGCAGCAGAGAGGGAGAGGCAGGCTCCCAGCTGAGCAAGGAGCCCAATGCGGAGCTCGATCCCAGGATGCTGGAATTGTGACCTGAGCTGAAAGCAGAAGCTTAACTGAGTGAGCACTCTGGCGCCCTTGTTTTAAACTTTTAATCGCATCATCTAATATTACCTTCAGAGATTAATCATGAAACAGGAAGCTAATCTGGCTGCTAGAGCATTTGTCACTGAATGTTAACCAGATAACATGGCAGTAACGGAGCAAAGAGATTAAGAGAGCAGATCTGGAGAAGTCTGTCTGGGTTCAAACCCTTATCCCACTAGTTACTCACTGTGTGACCTTGGACAAGTTGCTTAATCTCTCTGTGCCTGAGTTTCCACTTGTGTAAAAGGAAGATAATGATAGTCCATGCCTCAAGTAGGAATTAATTGAGAAAATGTATGCAAAGCAGTAACTCAATTCCTGGCATTATGGTGAGGACCCACCAGCAGTTGGTGGTTATCAGTATTATGGTGTTAGAGATGTGAGAGAAATGAATCTGGAATGGCTGAGCACTCTAGTGGCTTGGTTCAAAGTCTGTGAGGTATACAGTCCCCAACACATGTCAGGCGTTGTCCTGTAGAGGAAGAGAAACCAGTCTATTTTCACTGATGGTCCTCTATGTATCTGAAGTTGCAGCAGTGCCCTGGACCTCAGATGGCTTGTGATGCTTCAGCGTGTGCACTTAGATCCTCCTGGCGAGTCATATAAACAGACCAAAAAGCCCCAAAGAACATCTGTACACACACACACACATACGATGTCGAGGATGTTAAGTGTTATAAAGAAAAATAAAGCAGGATAAGAGGCTGACGAGTGATGGAGGAGGCACTAGATAACAAGTTGCTAATTATGAAGGGCAAAAAAGTGCAAGAGAAGTTAGAGAAGGTGAAAAATGAATGTGGACTGAAAGCATCATGGGAAAATTCTGTGATCTGGGTAGGCAAGAAGGAGGTCGTAGGAGTGAGGGTGGCAGATCTTCCTAGGCATGAGGTAGGGAAGGAAGAGTGTGGCTAGATGGCTGTGGGAGTCAAGCCAGAGGAGAGGCTGGGGCTGCCAGGGAGAGGTGGGCACACACAGGCAGGGGTGGTGGGCAGATTATAGAGTGATCTGAAGCCAGAGGCCCTGGGCCTGATGTGGGCTATTAGGTACAAATGTCAAGAGCTACTGAAAACCGGCTGGGGAAAAACATCAGCAAACCCACTTTTCATTTCAGCTGGTGAAGAGGAATGAGCCTCAGAACTGCATGTGGGCCTGGTGACATCGAAACACCTTTTCTTTCTAACTGGCCTGACTGCTTGTCACAGAGAACCTCCACACGTGTCTCTCCACAGGGCCATCTGCAGCCCCACATTAACATCCTTCTATGCTAGTAAGGTTCAGATGCATCTTGCTCCTGGTGCCAGCCTGTGCTTCGAGTTTTGAGGAGGGCTAAGCATCAGTTCTGTGCTTACCTCTGTAGTGGTTGGCGTTGGGGGGCATTACACTTGGAAAGATGACACCAGAACCATATGGAGAAGAAGAAATGTGCCTAAAAGACTAAAGAAAGCTGCATTAGGAAAAAATGTCCACTAGAAGCAGAGTTGCAGTTCCATGTCCAGGCCTTAGTTTTATTTCCTTTTTCTTCAATGGCCACATCTTCAGTGGCCAGTGTGCTCCCCTTGGCAGCCTTCCCCATCCCTCTGAGGTTTGCCTCTTTGAATTTCTGAGGGTAAAGCAACCCAATAAGTAGGTCTTTAAAGGCATATAAGCATGAATATGACTTTGAATGAGAGTTTAAGGGAGGGATCATTTACACCTTGAGCTACATGGGGTTACTCAGAAACTTTTTCTAAGAATTGCGTCTGTATTTCTATGGGTTGAGTTGGCTGAAATGCTAGACACCACAGAATATTCTGTATGAAGTAAATGTAATTTCTTAATATAAAATCAAAAGGCCAGGAATCATGGGAGTTTGCCTGGCTTATAAATTCAAAGGAGGCAGTCCAGTCCAGGGTATCTGGCTTATCCAGGATATATATGATATATTCTTTCTTTTTTTAAAACAGCGTTTTCATTTGTTTGTTCATTTTTTTTTTAAGATTTTATTTATTTATTTAACAGAGAGAGAACACAAGCAGGCAGAGAGGCAGGCAGAGGCAGAGAGAGGAGCAGGCTTCCTGCGGAGGAAGGAGCCCGATGAGGGACTCAATCCCAGGACCCTGGGATCATGACCTGAGCCAAAGGCAGCTGCTTAACCAACTGAGCCACCCAGGCGTCCCTGTTTGTTCATTTTTTTTAAGTAATCTTTACACCCAACGTGGAGCTTGAACTCATGACCTGGAGATGGAGAGTCATATCTCCACCAACTGAGCCAGCCAGGTGCCCACCTTCTTTTATTTTGAGTCAGTATCTCTGTCATGACATACAGACTCTGATGAATAGCTCCTTGGAAGTTCCACTAGTTTTGCTCAAATTCAACTATTTTACTTCAATAACCAGGATATTCTATGTTCCATTGAGATAAAAATGCTGTTTGGAAGTTAATTGACTTATTCAACAAATATATTTAAGCACCAAGTATGTGCAAAGTACAAGACTACATGCTAGGGATCCAGAGGACAAGCCAGGTAGGCCACTGCTCTTCAGCAAGTAGGTAAAGACCACATCTCTCTGGGCTTCTTAAATGGGTTTCCCTGAACTCCAGCAAAGAAATTCTGCTTCTAGAAATGCTCTAAGAACACTGCTGTCATTAGTTCTCTTTTAGCACTGCACCCTGTTTTAGCAACAAAGTCATTAACCACAGATTCTGTGGCATCACATCTTTAAAATGTTACAAAACATTTATAAAATCAGAATATAAGGTGAAAATTATGAGTAAGCAAAAGTAGCATTGAAATTCCCTTAGGAGGGCACCGTGCTGGAAACCAACACACACCATGTCTAAATAAATCTAACTCAGCCAATGTTTCTTCGAGGTTTGGTTAGGCACTAAATTAATGGTTACCTTGCATTTGGGGGCAATATTGTTGATGAAAATGTATCTTTAAAACACTAAAATTATATTCAGTATCTGATACACTAGGACAGATTGAGAGAACAGCAGATCTATATGTAGGCTATTTTGAAATAGTAACTGATGGGTTACATTTGCTTTTAATAATTCTAGTGGCCCTGCAGTTCCCAATCATTGAGTCAATGTATCAAAACGTCTATGGGGATGGATGTGAAAGTAGCCTCCCTCTCTCCATTTGAGCATTCTTGAGTCCCCCAGAGAAGATGCAGACATGCTTAGAGGACCAGAAGACGCCTGGGTTGGGTCAAGGGCAGTGTGTAGAAAGTGGATCTGGAGCCTGGATTGCCAACCATCCACAGTGGGATGTTGTCACAATGCCCAGACACTAGGAAGGAAAAAGTCACATCTCAACTGAGGTCAGCAAAGACCAGAAAAGAGTACTCAGATGAGACCCATAACTTGGGTCTCTCCTGAGCAAAAAGGCAGAAGGATGGTAAGGAGAAGAATCCTACAGTTGTCTAAATATGTACCCAAACAGACAAAGTATTAAACTAGAGGAGACTGAGTTATTTTTGACATAATAATATGTTTACATTGTATCAGAAATGAGGGCTTGAGAGTTAAATTATATTCAGTTATAGAAAATAAAGTTAAGGGGCACCTGGGTGGTTCAGTGGTTAAGCCTCTGCCTTTGGCTCAGGTCATGATCCCAGAGTCCTGGGATTGAACCCCACATCGGGCTCTCTGCTCAGCGGGGAGCCTGCTTCCCCCTCTCTCTCTGCCTGCCTCTCTGCCTACTTGTGATCTCACTGTCAAATAAATAAATAAAATCTTTAAAAAAAAAGAAAAGAAAAGAAAGTTAAATTTCTGCTTATATGAATAGTCAATGCATTATAAGTCAGCTACACATGTCTCCCAGGTCACACTCCCTCAAACATACCTTCAGTAGGTGCAATGACAGAAAGAATCACGAGCACAATTAAGATGGTTCTCTCTATACATTGGGAGAAATACATATTGAGTTTTCATAACTGAAATGCATGCAGAACCCCATCTCCCCTTATTCTTTGTTCCCTCATTCTTATGGCTCTCTTTTCAGTGGACTGAAAGAACACAACAATTTGCTTGGATATGCAACGTACTTACCAAAAGACAAAAGAATTGAGAAGTTTAATTTCTTAACTTTATGCTTAATTCCTTTCTGGGTTCAAGAATGAGACTGAATTTCCCTCATCTTAGTTCTAGGCGTTTCTAACTCTACAAGTGACTCTAGAATCATAGTACATTCTACCTTGTTATCCCTTACTAAGTAAGGCACAATGCTCAGTAAATACTTGTTGATTAATAAATTAAAATATTATACTCATAAACTGGATTGGTCAGCAAGAACTGGGGCAGGTTATATATTCATACTTTAATATGAACCAATAGAATATATGGAAATTTAGTTAGATAATGTGATATTGAGACTCAACCTGACCTAAAATCCTATGCTTTCTAGTCCAAACCACCCAGTATAATAGCAGTTTCATCTTTAGGGACAAAAGCCTATTGATTCTCTTATAGAGAAGCAGCATT
The DNA here is from genome assembly GCA_028533885.1 of Nasua narica. Classification (NCBI taxonomy): domain Eukaryota; kingdom Metazoa; phylum Chordata; class Mammalia; order Carnivora; family Procyonidae; genus Nasua; species Nasua narica. The sequence goes on along the minus strand of JAPYYJ010002588.1, from coordinate 4,625 downwards.
ATCTTTTGCTATCCTCAGTCTAGTTCTCCAAAATGCTATTTTTAAGAAGCTCCAGGTAGAAAGGCAAATAGCAAGGTGGGTTGCGCTTGGTGTTAGAAAGGTGGAAATAGATCCTTCCTCTACCTTGTTGAGAAGGACTACTCAATTAGGTCAGATAGGAGACTGAAAAACCATTTGTGCTGCCTAGGGCAGAGCTCAGTGAGATTATTAAAAGGTAGAAACTGAGAACAAATCTATTATAGAAATGCAATTAGCTGTGGAGAAGAGTGTCTCAAAGCCATCCAGATGGAACCAAGGTGGCTCTTCTCAGTGACCAGGACATGAATCGCGCAGCTGCTCAGGCCTTGAGGACCTAAGAAGAGAGAGTGAGCAGAGGCAAGCATGTTTGTGGAAATCCCAGTGCCCAGCAAATGTGTCCCTGTACTCACATGCTGGCAGGCTGCCCAGAAGGAGCCAGCCCAGCTGTTGGGTCTGGTGGCAGTCTATTTTTTGCTCCTGATGATACTGGGAGCAAAATCCCAGCTCTCCAGTCAGTGGGGGCATTTTCCAGGCAAAAGCTCTGGTACACATTCAGTTCAGTGGTCTGTGCAAATCAGGAAGGGCTGAAAGAATGACAGGCAGATATATCTACCCTTTCAAAGAAGAAAGTTAATTTGGATGTTTTTTGGGTAGTTACACTATGATACTTGTAAGTTGAGTCATAGCTACCAACCAAGATTCTTTAAATCATCTTTATTATGAAATTCTGGAGTAGAAGGGACTTTGGAGATTATCTAGTTTTAGGAAAGAATCAGGAGTTTGAGACTTACCAAAATTACAGAGCTATCTCATGGCAAAGCCAGGATGAAAACCCTAATCACCTGACTGCTAGTCCAGGGATCTTTTCATTATACCTAACAGCTTTTGTGACTATGTAAGACATTTCTGTCTTGTCACTGCCCAGTCATCATAGCTCCCTTCCCCCAAGTATCTGAAAAGGGTGTCTCTGAGGGTAAATATCTAGAAAGATTTTGCAAGTTTTGTTTAGAAGGTTTTCACTTGCTGCCAACATCCTTTATAACATTTTGTGACATTTTCTTAAATATATTTATTCTTCTAACTGCAAAGATGAAAGTAATAATTCAAAAGATACAGAAATAAAAAATAGAAGTTTTCATAATTCCCAACCTCTAGAGATAACCACAGTAAAGATTTGTTGTGCATCGTTTTTTCTTTTTTTCTTAAAGGCTTTATTAATTTATTTGACAGTGAGAGAGATCACAAGTAGGCAGAGAGGCAGACAGAAAGGGAGGAAAGCAGGCCCCCTGCTGAGCAGGGAGCCCGATGCGGGGCTCGATCCCAGGATCCTGAGATCATGACCCGAGCCAAAGGCAGATGCTCAACCATCTGAGCCACCCAGGTGCCCCAAGATTTGGTGTACATCTTTTAGATCTTCTTTATATACATTTTATATATAAAAAATCTGTTATAAAATAGACTTTACATATGTATTATATAAACATATATCATAAATATACAAATATATGTATAAAGATAAAACATATGCTCAAACATATGAGTTGTCAATAATTTAATGCAGCAAGATAGGAAAACTCAATCACATTATTAAGCTTTTGCTGTTTCAGAAGAAGCATACTAGTCATTCTTGGTGGATGGCAGATGAGCTACTGAATATCTAAAGAGTGGGATTTCTTACCTAGAGAAAGATTGACCAGGCCTTTGTTTATAAAGTCTATACTCTTTCCCTCTCTTTTTTTTAAGTCTATACTCTCTTCACCACAACTCCAATGCACCCTCACCTCTCACCACCTCCACTCTTAACACATTGTTTTTCAAGCCCAAAGACAGGAATTTAGGCTGGGATCAAGACTGTGTACTTGGAGAATAAGAAGATAGTGGGACTCAAACTTTGGGAGAGGATGGAGAGAGAGTTGGTTTCCAGAAGACAGCAGGATGGGGATGTTACATGTTTCTAAAACACAGGAGCTGGTGGGAGCTCCAGGAGTGAAAGATGTGTGTGTCTATGTAGGCCAAGAACTCAGCACCCCAAATGGAACACTAAAAATAGTGCCAAGGCTTACACAAGGACAGCTAGACATTGCCAGGGGAGTTGCCAGTCCACAAACAGATTATGTGGGCAGGAAGACCAAGTGCTCAGAGATAAACCCAATTACCTGATAATCAGGGATTCATCACCAATTATCCTTAATCACAAGCCCTAGAGTTCTTTTATGATCCTAAATGGGTGAAAGGAGTTCCCTGAAAGATGACTGAGATTAGATTTCCCAGTAACTCTGATGGAGGGGACTGAGTCTCACTGAAATGGATTTAGAGGGACGCCTGGATGGCTCAGTCAGTTAAGTGACTGCCTTCAGCTCAGGTCATGTAACCCAGGGTTCTGGGATCAAGTCTTGCATTGGGCTCCTGCTCTGTAGGGAGCCTGCTTCTCCCTCTGTCTGCCACTCCCCCTGCTTGAGCTCTCTCTCTCTCTGACAAATAAATAAATAAAATCTTAAAAAAAAATGGATTTAGTTTCTTAACTTTATGGCATGTGATGAGTCTTTTCCTTATGAGTTGTGGAGCAAATCAAACATGAAACATATATGTGATGTGATATAACATGATAAAATTTTATTTACATATCAGGATATCTAGTGATATAAAAATTATTTTTTTCAATTTGAATATCTATCTACCGCACACTAAATAGATTAATTTATTCAAGAGGGATTAAATACTCAAAAGCAAACAAAAATCTCAGAAGAAATTTTAGGAGACTGTATGTATAAGCTATGGATCAGAGAGACCTTTATATGATTTATATCAAAACAAGAAATTTAGAAGTGAAGCTGATGGTTACCAGAAAGGAGGTAGGTAGGGGGATTGGGTGAAATAGGTGATGGGGATTAAGGAGCGCACTTGGGATGAGCATCGGATGATGTATGGAAGTGTTGAATCACTATATCATACACTTGAAACCAATACCACACTGTATGTTAACTGACTGGAATTTAAATAAAAACTTAAAAAAGGAAATTTATCAGTGATAAAAGAAGAGATGTATATATGTGATACATAAAAATGTAAAAATTTTGGTATAGGAAGACATATGATTGATAAAGTCAAAACAAAAGCTAGATTAAGGGGAAAATAGCATATGGGGTGCCTGAATGGCTCAGTCGTTAAGCATCTGCCTTCGGCTCAGGTCATGATCCCAGGTCCTGGGATCAAGCCCCGCATTGGGCTCCCTGCTCAGCAGGAAGCCTGCTTCTCCCTCTCCCACTCTTCCTGCTTCTGTTCCCTCTCTTGCTGTGTCTCTCTCTGTCAAATAAATAAATAAAATCTTTAAAAAAAAAGGGAAAAGTAGCATAGATATGTCAGATAAGGGGTTAATATCAGTAAAATGCAAAAAACTACAAATTAATATGAAAAGATAAACAATGAAACAGACATAATGGCAAATAATATGAATAGAAAATTCACAGATGAACAAATCCAAATGATGATTAAACCTATAAAAAGATGCTTTATTTCACCAGTTGTCAGGGAAATGTAAATTAAAATAACAATGATATTCTTCTTCTCATTCATTAGACAGTTTTTTGAAAGAGATACACTCACACATTGATACCAGAAATTTAAGTAAAATTTAAACACACACACACATACACACACACCCTCTAGCCCAGAAATCCCACTTCTGGGAAATCTATACCATAGAAATATTATGGCATAAGGATAGGAAAATATTCCTGTAATAAGACACCAAAAAAGCATGAAACAGGGCGCCTGGTGGCTCAGAGGGTTAAGCCTCTGCCTTCGGCTCAGGTCATGATCTCAGGGTCCTGGGATCGAGCCCCACATCGGGCTCTCTGCTCAGCAGGGAGCCTGCTTCCCCCTCTCCCTCTGCCTGCTTCTCTGCCTACTTGTGATCTCTCTCTCTCTGTCAAATAAATAAATAAAATCTTTTAAAAAAAAAGCATGAAACATAAAGGAAAATGTTGATAAACTGGCTCTATTAATATTTACTTCTACATGCCAAAGGATGTCCAGAACACATTTGAAAGAAAATCTATAAACTGGCCGAAGATAGCTGTCATTCATATAATGAGCAGAAGATTAATATCAAGAACTATTTGTTTTATCTACGTGAAATTGCCAATAATCAGGAATTTTTTACCTACAAAAATGGTAATTTCATATGATTCAATCTACTACAAAGAATTCTTCCAAATCAATAAGAAAACCATAACCAATCCAAGCAGAAGAAATTGGACAAAGGATATAAATTCATAGATGAGGAAAGTCAAATTGCCAATAAATAAAAATATGCTTAATACGAAAAATGAACTTTTGGGACTTCATCAAGATAAAAAGCTTCTGCACAGCGAAGGAAACAGTCAACAAAACAAACAGGCAACCCACAGAATGGGAGAACATATTCGCAAATGACACTACAGACAAAGGTCTGATATCTAAGATCTATAAAGAACTCCTCAAACTCAACACTCACAAAACAGATAATCACATCAAAAAATGGGCAGAAGACATGAACAGACACTTCTCCAAAGAAGACATACAAATGGCTAACAGACACATGAAAAAATGTTCATCATCTTTAGCCA
>JAPYYJ010002587.1:0-12587 GCA_028533885.1 Nasua narica | reverse complement strand
TTTTTTTTTTTTTTAAGATTTTATTTTATTTATTTTAACAGAGAAAGAACACAAGCAGGCAGAGAGGCAGGCAGAGGCAGAGAGAGGAGCAGGCTCCCTGCCGAGCAAGGAGCCTGATGTTGGACTCGATCCCAGGACGCTGGGATCATGACCTGAGCCAAAGGCAGCTGCTTAACCAACTGAGCCACCCAGGCGTCCCACTTCCTCCATTTCTTATTTGGTGAATAATAATACCACCCACTGAGTTGCTCAAACCAGAAGTTTTGAGTCATTTTACTCCTCATTCAGTTCATTCACTATGTCCCTAAGTTATGTGGATTCTCATAAAATGAATCACATACCTCCATCCCTTCTGCTAACACCTCAGTTTAAGATTGTTTCTTTACTAGGTTACAGCAACCACATTATATCTTATTTTCCTATCTCACTCCACTCAACTGTCAAAGTGATCTTTCAAAGATACAAATCTCAATGTCCCACTCTCTTCCTTGAGATTTTCCGGTGAGTCATGTTACTATGCATGAAAGCTCCTTATGGGTTGCCCTTCCTGATATAACTCCTATTTATATTTCTGGCCCTAATGATTATTTGTGATTCCCTGAAGGTCACATTTTTCTAAAATGGTCTCTGTGCCTACTCCTTCTCTCCAAAGAGATCTCCCAATTCTCCCTCCTCAATGACAATGGCCATCAGGCTCCAGCTTTTCTCTTAAGTTCTGCTTGGCTCTCAGCTCCTCTAGAGTCTTCTCTTGGGACCTAATAGCCAGGAATTGGTGCCCCATCTACTGATGCCTATTCCCTTTACTCACTCCTACCAGATCACTTAGCATACTGTTTCATAGCTGCTTGCTTAGTTATCTGCTCTCCATTATACTGTAAAATCTTATATGATAATGACATATTTACTATTACTTTTAAAACAGGCTGAGCACAGAACTGTACCTGTCAATACAGCTTCAAGAATTAATGAAAGAAAGTATTTAAAAAAACATAGAGCACACCGTGAGCAAACCCACTTGTCACCACTGTAAGTTGCAATATCAAATGATTTAAACTGACACTTTTATCACATACTTTTGGTTGCATTTATACTTAACAATCAAGATTTTCTTACAGATCCCAAATTAAAACAGTAAGACTGTTTTTATTCTTCCTTACATGGATTATTTTCTTACCATTTTATTTGGTCTTTAAGAAAGTTATTTTTGGACCTATTCCAAATGAAAAGTGTTAGCTTGTTTCTATGACTTAAAGAGCTGATAAAACAGTTACTTAAAATTGCATTAAATTTTATTCACCTTAAATACTAAGCTTACAACTTTTTCAATTAGAAATATGCTCCGAAGGTCCAGTTGAATTTTCCCCTTTTAAAATCTGGAGGATTGAGGGAAGGGATTCGTGTTCATAGACTACATGAGCTCGTAAAGGATGGGCAATGAATCCTAAGTACCTTCTTCCAGCTAAGTCCCAAAGTCCCAAAGCAGAATTTAGATGCCTCTCAGGCTCCTGACCTCCCCTCTCTCTTGTCCTGGCTCTAGGTGGGCTCTGTCTCCACACACACAAAGTCAGCAGGACCTCAAATGTTGCTCTCTGGGCACGCAACTAGCTCACCACCATAGGCTTCCCTTTCACTGTTTCTTCAGGATCCTGCTTGGTGCTCATGCTTACTCACACAGGCACAATATAGAAATTCAGAGGTAAGTGCCCTGCAGGATGAACCTTTCACCAACTGGAAAAGGCAGTTGGAGGATAAAGTACTTAAAGGGGTTAGTAGATAAATCCCCCTTTGCCCTCTGAGATGGCGCTGAGTTGGGGGCGCCATCACACCAAGCAGGCCGTTACAGCAGTGGCCAGTTCTGTAACTCATCTTTGTGTTGGCTCTCCCTCCTTCCCTGTCTCAGTCCATTTACCCTCCACTTCTGCTTTCTGGGTTGGACTTTCCAAAAAAGTAATAACACATAAACCCTCTGCCTCAGGACATACATTCTGGGACTCCCAGGACAAGACACCTTGTCTAGGAAATGTGTCTTGGCATGTATCTACTCTTTGGGTCAATCTTCGGGTTGATACAGTGCTAAATCTTAGCATAAATCTTTAAAAAGAAAACATGTCTTCTCTAACCTGGCATTCCCACGTCTGAATTTACTCTATATCTTTAATTCAAAAGAAGCAGACCATCATTTTGTACCCCATTCTCACTGACATTTTTAACACCATTCTAACTCCAAAAATCTATGACTTACACTTACTATTTCTTTTGATTCGATAGTGCTTCTAGACATAGCCCACATCTCTAAAATTCTGCATTACTACAGAATTTCATTCCATAAAAATACAGTTCAATTTGACATTTTTTCTGCTGCTGTGTTGGTGTTATTGTTGTTTCTAAGTGCAAGAAATTTCACCAGCACCAGATGTGGATTGCAACAGTGAGTCAGGGACTCTTCCCCTGCCCTAAGTGAGCTCTCACTACAGGGCAGGAGGATAGCATATATAATTCTACAAGTCATAGGGAGGCATAACAGGCAAAACAGGTGCCTGAAAAGGAGGCCTCAAGGAGCAAAGAAGAGGTGGGTCTTCATCACTCAGAGTTACTAGGGAAATTAAGGGAAATTAGAATTTCAAAGAGGGGGCACCATTAAACCACAAGAGTGCACAAGAAGGTTTAGAGTCAATAAATATTTAACAATGATCCGCATAATGTAAAAGTCAATTGAACTGCTGACACTGACATAAAGTCCCAAGGAGCCCCAAACAGCAGAGATCGAATGTTTCTTTAAGTCCAAAACAATTTCTTATATATCTCTGTAACCTCCATTAAAAAAAAAAAGAAAGAAAGAAAAGAAAAGAAAACCCTTGCATATGTTAGTCTTCCACATACTATTGGGACATTAATTGTTTATAGGATGGATTAATGTATAAATGAATGGTAATAGAAACATACACAGTAGCTTCTCCCTCAATTTCTTTCCCTCACGACAACCTGCAAGCCTACAGACAGGCTTCTAGCTCCCGGCTCCCCCAGTCACCCTAACTGTGTTGACTATAATGCACAGTCTTAATCGTTAATGATTCCAGCTGTGCTTAGTACAAAGGAAAAAGAGAAAGCAAGAACTTTCATTCCACCAGGTAAGGCTCAAGAGAGATGCTAAGTAAATGTTAGAAACTCTTTGTGAATTTTTTTTTCCTTCCCTAAAGAAAAACTGCTATTTATTTGAAGATTAGAACAATGTTATGCTGATTTCACAAGTTAAGATGGGAATATTGTTTAGATAACATTGAACACAATACAACTTTAATTCTTCATATTTAAAATGTCTAATTCGGAAGGTGATCAGCATTTCCTCCATTATTTCTTGCTATTGTCTAGTTTTGTTTCTATGTAGAACTTTGGAAAATGTAGGCAAGATCCCTTTTTTGCTTTCCTTACTATTTGTTCATAATTTTTGACTTACTTGTGTTCTTACTAAAGGCATTCCTTCTGTTAACTCTCTCACCCCCCTAGGCACTGACCAGCTATCAAGAGTCTATGTGTAGTCTCAGTACTGGGAATGAAAACACCCCTATGATACAATGTATCATCTCCTAACAGTGAGAATCAGTATGAGTAGTTTGAGAACTAGTCAAACAGAAGATCAAGCAAAGATAAGAAGTTGTATGCATTGTCATAGATTATATTATTTTGTATCAAATATCCCATTTTCCTTTTTGCATTGACTTTCTCTGGGCGGGTGGTAAAGGTCAGGGTGATGCAAACCATGTGACTTGCTTCGGCCAGTAACATGTGAGAAGTGATGTGTATCATTTCTGGGAAGAAGCATTAGGTGGCTCATTATGTCCCTTTTATTATGCCATGATCACTGGCAATGTTCCAGATAAAGGATGCTTTGTCACTTTGGGTCCTAGAGAGAAGATAAATGTAGGGCAGGCAGAACAGCAACCAAACTTCGATAAAATCATAATCATGTTTTCATAAGCCATTGAGATTTTGAGGTTGTTACTGCAGCACAACTAAGCCAGTGTTCCATCCCTTTCTTCCAAGAATTCTCTATGAAAGGTGTTGTGCCAAGTGTAGTAGACAGGATAGCCCCCAAAGACAATCCCTAATCTCCAGAACCTGTAAATATGTTACACTACAGGGCAGAGTATGTAACTAAAGCCATGAACCTTAAAATAGGGAGGTTTTCTGGATTACCCAGGTAGGTCCAATCTAATCCCATGAGCCCTTAAAAAGAGGAAGAATTCTCTGGCTGGTGGCAAAAGGTGAAGTCAGGGAGATGATTCAAACATGAGAAGGATTCCACAGAGCTGCTGCTGATTGAACTTGGGTGGGTCTGGGGCGGGGGGTTTCCACGTTACTAGGAGCACAGGTGGCTGTAAGGAATTGAGACAGCCTCTCAGCTGAGAGTCTGCAAGGAAATAGGGTCCTCAGTTCTACAACCACAGGGGACTGAATTTAGCCAACAATCTGAATGAATGAGCTTGGAAGCAAATTCATTCCCAGAGCCTCCAGAAAGAATGCATAAACCACGGAAAATTGATTTTGACCTTGTGATATTATAAGCAAAGAACCTTGCCGAGCCACACTGGACCCAGCATTCTGACCTACAGATCGGTGAGATAATAAATTTGTGTTTGTGTGTTTTTTAATAACCAAATTTGCATTAATTTGTTATGACAGCAATAGGAAATGAAAATACCAATTTTGCAGTTTGAATAGTGATATGCATTGACTAATAAAGGACACATACCTTTCCAGGAAAATTGAATGATTTAACTGAATTAACCTTGGTGGCCAGTTACAGAAAAAAGCAAATGCTGATAATAAGATCTGGCCTCTTAGCTTCTAGCTATTCCATCTACGGCAAATTATACATTTGTAAGAGTTTCCTGGCCCACAAAAGAAAACTAAACATGTTTATTTCAAAAAGTCAGTGGGTAAATTTTTCTTTAAGATTTATTTACTTATTTGAGAGAGAGAGAAAGCACACACACTTGAGCTGAGGGGAAGGGGCAGAAGGAAAGGGAGGGAGAGAATCTCAAGCGGACTCCCCATGAGCACGGAGCCTGACACAGGCCTTAATCCCATGGCCCTAAGATCATGACCCAAGTCGAAATCAAGAGTCTGACACTTGACTGACTGAGCCACCTAGGTGTCCTGGGAGATTTTTCAAAAAGTAAATGCACATAATCCAGTCCCTGATCGACAATCAAATAATGATAGTTAAATAAATATAGAGATTAGCAAGGGAAGAAAAGTTATTGAAACTGGCCAAATGACCCACTTCATGGGAATACTAGGTTTCCTATATCAAGATACAACAGTATTCTATCCTAATTCATACCTATCTTTCATATTTACAGCATACCTACTTGATAAAGACAACATTGATATTTTTAAAATAGGACAGTGATTATCCCACCAATATGATATATTCAATTAATTGAGTTTATCTATTAACATTTTAGTATCTATTTTATAATGAAACTATTAGTAATTTCAACCTTCGCCATGTCTTCAGGTAATGTTTACAAATATGACTGTGTCATTCTACCTAAATGTGTCAGGTTAGCCCATTTACTGAGAATATTTTCCAAAATATTTAAGGAATAAAATGAAGAGAAATGTTGAAAACAATCCTTCACTAGATTGCAGTTTCTTACTTACACTCATTCTTTTCCTGAACCAACAATTATTGAGCACCTAGCATTTACTTAGTTCTATTTGTAAGTATCAGAATGAGTAGAGATGAACAGACTCCCTCTTCCAGTAAGATCATAATTAGAAAGTCAAACACTGAAACAACCATTAATGTTTCTTTGCTATAATGACATTTAAAATAGATATATTTTTTATTTATTTGCCAGAGATACAGCAAAAACAAGAGAGTGAGCACACAAGCAGGGAGAGCAGCAGGCAGAGGGAGAAGCAGGCTCCCTGGTGGGCAATGAATCCAATGTGGGACTTGATTCTAGCACCCCGGGATCACGACCTGAACTGAAGGCAGACACTTAACTGACTGAGCCACCCAGATGTCCCATATAATGATATTTTCTAGCACAAAGGAGGGGACAATTAACTTTGCCGAAAGAGTTGGGAAAACCTTACAGAAGAGGATAAATTTGCTTTGGTTCTTGAGTGATTATTTGCACTGTTGTCATTTTTCACTTGCAAACTCAAAACTGTTGTCTTGTGATACATGTAATTTCAATGTCAGAAGGCTCTCAGTATATAGGCATTTTTGTCATAGTGCCTTCTTATAACTGGGCAGGCAAACTTTTCTCTAAAAAGCCAGATAGTGGGCGCCTGGGTGGCTCGGTTGGTTAAGCAACTGCCTTCAGCTCAGGTCATGATCCCAGAGTCCCAGGATCGAGTCCCACATAGGGCTCCCAGCTCCATGGGGAGTCTGCTTCTTCCTCAGACCTGCTCCCCTCTCACGCTCTCTCTCTCTCGTTCTCCCTCTCTCAAATAAATAAAATCTTTAAAAAAAATAAAAATAAAAAGCCAGATAGTTAAATAAATATAGAAATTGACAAGTGAATAAAAGTTACTGAAACTTGCCAATTCATAGGGACATGAAAGATTCCAGGGAGCTGTTGCTGAGTGAATTTGGGTGGGTCTGGGGTTGGGGGTTTCCATGTTACTAAGAGGACAGGTGGCTGTAAGGAATTGAGTGAGCCTCTCAGCTGAGGAAGGAAGGAAGTGAGGTCCTCAGTGCCACAACCACAGGGGACTGAATTGGGCCATCAGTCTGAATGAATGAGCTTGAATGAATGAATGAATTCAGACTTTGCAGCCATGTGGTCTCTGTCACCACTACTCGACTCTGCAATCCTTGCGGAAAAGCAGCCACAGACAATACGCAAACAATAGTATGTAAGTTATTGGTCATGGCGTGTGCCAATAGAACTTTATTTATAAAAACAGGCAGGGATTCAGATTTTGTCTACTGGCTGCATACTGCTAAACCCTGTCTTACATAATTAATATAAAAATATAAAATAATTAAAGGGTATTGTGCTTTGTGCCAGGGCTTGTGAAGACACAAGGAAAAAAAAAGCTGTCATTGCCTTCAAAAAGTTTACTAATGTACAATATTCATGTTAAAGGAATTCTACCAAAATTTAAGCTTATAATGTTAGTCTGAGATTCTCAATAACCAGATTGAATGAAGAAACCAGACTTAACATGATTGCATCTCATTGTGACATGTTGCTTCAGATATTAAATTAACTTAGTAGGGTTTGTGGGTTGTCTGTCTGTTTCAGTGGGTCTGTGTCCGACCTGGAGACTTCAGCCCATTTCAGTCACACAAAAACATGCATATGTTGCTACAGAGTTGTTATGCCCAAGAGAATCCACACTAAGCTCAGTTTTAGGGTAGGACTGTGTTTCTAGACAGTCCTAGAAACCTAGAATTAGAATTCTAATCTAATTCTAGATTAGAATCAGACAGAGGGACTAAAAGAAAGAACTATAAGGAATTTCTTTTTTTTTTTAAGATTTTATTTATTTATTTGACAGAGAGAGAGAGAGGTCACAAGTAGGCAGAGAGGGGGGGGGGAAGTAGGCTCCCTGCTGAGCAGAGAGCCCGATGGGGGGCTGGATCCCAGGACCCTGAGATCATCCTGAGCTGAAGGCAGGAGCTTAACCCACTGAGCCACCCAGGCGCCCCAGGAATTTCATTTTTATATGTGGTCGGATTTCATAAAAGTAGAGAACAGTCTGTGGTTCAGAAACCAAGAATATGACCGAAGAGGCAAGTCACCAAAAATAAAGTATCAGGACCCAAGGCCTCCAAGATCCAGCAGATTCCAGGGTAAACTACATGTGCTCAGACAGCGTTTCACTGTGTAACAATAACACCCTGTTTAGCATATAATTAGTGCCTATTTAGAGTAGAGCAGGGTTAATGTAGGAGATTAGAGACGTTGAGAGCCTGCTGAAAACCAAGCTTGTATAAGCTGGAAATTTGATAGTATAGAACCAGGGCACTGAAAAATGAAAAGAATTTAAAGAAAAAGGAAGAAAAGAAAAGAAAAAAAAAACCCAAACACTGGATTCAAGGAGAATAAAGATAAAGGTCCTGGCCCCTATCAGAGTGGAAGCTTCACACTGGACAAGACTGTGAAAGAAGATGGAAAACAGGGCAAATAGAGGGTGTAGAGACTTTTGCAAGGAGAGCCTGGATTTTGAACATTATAGAGGAACAATTTAGATTTTTCAGCAGAGGAACAACATGTTGCTTCAGAGAGATTTTTTGGTATCAAAATTAGAGATGAGTTTTGGTGTGGGGACAATATTCTTGTCAGTTTGCTGAGCGGAATGAAAATGAATCACCGTAGGCCCGAATTTAGAAGGTGTCAGGGGGAATAGTGAGAATTTTAAAAATTTTTTTTGACATACTGAGAAAAGAGGAGATCTGTCAGAGAGAACTCCAAGGTTTTGAGTAAAAGTAATAGGAAAAATGGTAATATCCTTAGAAGAGACAAGGAAATTGAGGAGAGAATCTAATTTGGGCATCTAAGGCAGATTTACCTAAAGAGATACCTAGAAGAAGAACTTTCTATTAACTTTCAATCTGGTGCAAATGTGCAAGAGGCTTTTTTTTTTTTTTTTTCTCATCATACTAGAGAAGTAACTTTGGAGGGAAAAAAGCACTTTTTTCCTTAGTAGCTTAGAAGCTACTAAGCTTCTAAGTAGCTTCTCTATCCAATATCAAGAGAATCTGATCACAAAAGTTGGTTTGGTACCACGAGGCTACTCCTTGGGTCCGAAAAACTCACTTCCCACAGACTGCTCTCAGCAGGATGTAGACCCAGTTTGGCTTCAGGGTCCGGGAGTCTGTGGGGAGCTACAGAGCCAGACCTCAGCAGTAACTAGCGTCAGATCTTCCATCTGTCCAGATGAAACAAATGGTATCATTTATCATCCGAGTAAATGTTGTTTTTTTTTTAAAGATTTTATTTATTTATTTGACAGAGAGATCACAAGTAGGCAGAGAGACACGGAGAGGCAGACAGAGAGAGAGGAGGAAGCAAGCTCCCCACTGAGCAGAGAGCCTGATAGGGGGCTTGATCCCAGGACCCTGAGATCATGACCTGAGCCGAAGGCAGAGACTTAACCCACTGAGCCACCCAGGCACCCCCGAGTAAATGTTTTTAAATAAACACCTGTGTGTCAGGATTTTCATCATGGGATAGAACTCAAAATTCTGTAGGACCCACTCATACAGAGAGCACAGGGATTAATATTATGCATACTGATTTGTGAAGAAAGGGTTTACATAGAAGTGCAAAGGTCAACTGTGGACTTTGAGACCCTAAGAGTGGACATTGCCTGCGAGGTGAAGGCTGGGATCTTCTATGTGTGTAGCCACGGAATGTGAACCTAGAAGAGTGGGTGATTTCTCCAAGTGTGAGACTGTAGAGGAAGAAGGAGAGTGGGGACTGTCTACAGGAAATGGTTTTACTCAAGTCTGCTCCACAAAAAACTTGTACACAGCAGGAATCATGAAAGGGGTTTCACATACTAAACACAAAGGCTAGCATTATGATATCCTTTAAGGGGGGAGGGAAAAAAAAACACTGAAATGTATTAAATGAACTCTGTAAAGCTTTACTAAAATGCCAAGACTATTACCTGTATGAGAGAAGTGAACTACATTTTTCCACCAAGAAAATATTTCCAACTCCAGAGTGACCTTTCGTGAATAGAGTTAGAAATCAACATATCCCTAAGAGTCTATCTTGATATCATAAACTTTTTGAAGCAATAATGAATTTTCTTAATGCCATCTTCAAAATCCTTTACTGCAAGTAACGGGAGGTCTTCCTTAGTGGGAGGGGTGGTAAAGAGATGAGAGAGACAGCTTGAGTACAGAGGACAAGACTACGAATCTCAGGGGATAAGTCAGGAGACGTGGGACTCACCCCAACCAGTCTGGTGTTGTTTCTGCTCTACTCTGCCTTCTTTGTCCACGTTTCGAGGTTCAGATCCTGCCATAGACACGTGCCTCAATCTTTGCCTCACTTAGCAAACTATCACGCTGTGCTCCCAAAGGCTGTGTCTCAGTTCCACGGACAGATCAGATTCTAAAATACCTCTTCGCGACGCTGCTTTGTCTAAAGAGTAATCAAAAATTACTTGGGGAACAAAATTGTCTGTTGACAATACTGTTGTACTGACAATAAATATATTTGTTCAAATTGTCCATTTTCCTAAACTGATTTAAAAGAGAATTGGCTTTATCTTTTATAAAACCAATGTCTGTGGTTGAGAGAATTGGCTCCCCAGGGTGGTCCTGGTGTGTGTAATACATGCATGTTGTCAGTCACCCATATGTTTCCTTTCCCTTGAACTTGAACGGAACCTATTGTTATGTATTTTTATCATGATAATTCTTTTTTTTTTTTAAAAGATTTTTATTTATTTATTAGAGAGTGAGAGACTGAGAATGAGAGGGGAGAAAGTCAGAGGGAGAAGCAGACTTCCCGCAGAGCCGGGAGTCCGATATGGGACTCGATCCCGGGACTCTGGGATCATGACCTGAGCCAAAGGCAGTTGCTCAACCAACTGAGCCACCCAGGTGCCCCTATCATGATAATTCTTACTTCAGTCGGGAGAGAAGCCAATGCTTCTCTGGAAATGTGGCAAAGATGTGAACAACCTTATTTGCTGAAATAATAAGAAAGTGCAGCTCAAAGCAGGAAAATGCTAAAAGGAAGGAATATGACCTGATGTGCTGAAAAGTGGAAGAGGTGAAGAAAGCAATCATATTACACTGTAAGAAAGTGGGCAGGTTAACTAGGAAGGTAGGGTATAATTGGTAGTATTGACACTGGGGGATTTTGAGGTGGAAGAGGAAAAACTTTAAAAAATGGAAATCAAGTTACTTCTTCCTCTTCTCCTGGGAGTAGCGAGGGAGGCCATCTTGGAAAATGGGATTGGACCTTTGAGGGCAATGAAAAGCCAATCAAGTAGCCATTGCAAGCATGGCCTGGACGTGCTGCAGAACAGTTTACAAAATGACTATCAGAAGAGGAGTCTACCTGAGATTAGATACACACGTGGTAGCTGATGACCTGGAGGAACAAGGAGGCATAGGAGAGAGATAGGTACACACAGCAGAGTTAGCAGGACGAAAGAGACAAAGGTAAAAGGAGGGAAGCTTTCATGAAAAAAAATCATGAAGGGGGACAAGGGACTTTGACGCACCATGAGTAAGGAATCCTGAGGGAATAGTGATGAAAGTTACTGAAATTGAAAAATTTGAGGAACTGTCAATTTTCCACAAATATTCTAACCAAAATGTGCACGCCAATCCAACTCTGGCCTTCAAAGCCACATGAAATCCCCAGCTTTGGGTCCCAGCTCCTTCTCTGGACTAAAGGGATATGCATTTCTCAGAAGTTCATTCATTAACACGTCTTAACTTTGCTTGCTGTTTATCCACACTTCTGTGTGTTCAAAATGTAATGCATCTACCCACTCATTCTGGATTATCTGGTCCTGATTATCATTTCTCCCTCTGCACAGTTGTCCTTTCTCCCTCATTCAGCCTCTGCCTGACACAAATAGCAAAACAGCATCTGTGTGATGCTACAATATCCCAGAATGATGACAGAAGATAGATTATAAAGAGATAAAGATAGATAGATAGATAGATAGATAGATAGATAGATATAAAGTGGATAAAGAACAAAGGTATTCAAGAAATATGGAGCCTTACTCTAAACATGGGCAAAAAAGGTGGTTTTAAAGAGTTAAGTGGAAGGGCATCTGACTCAGTCAGTAGAGCATGTGACTCTTGATCTCAGGGTCATGAGTTCAAGCCCCATATTGGTGGTGGAGCCTACTCAATTAAAGAAAAAAAAAAGAAGAAGTGGAAAAAATAGAATTAGTGTGGACTTAAATGGGGAATGGTAAAAGAATATAGATATCCTGGGGGTGCCTGCGTGGCTCAGTTGGTAAAGAGTCCAACTCTTGATTTTGGCTCAAGTCACATCTCAGGGTCATGGGATCGAGCCATGAGTTATGCTCTGCTCAATGGGGAGTCTGCTTGAGATTCTCTCTTTCCTTCTGCCTTAGCCCCTCATCCGCCCCCCAATAGGCTCTCTGTGCTTCTCTTTCTCTCAATCAATCAATACAATAAATGAATAAATCTTTAAAAATATATATATAAAAACCTAACACAGGTTAAAATAATGTTGTCTTCTCCAGATATCTGGAGAGTTATGAAATTTCTACATGCATCTTTTTTTATATAGTTAAAACTTTAATAAATAATCCTGCCACTTTAAATGAAAATTAAATTTTGTTTCATTAAAATAAACAGAACTTGGAAAACTGTTCCATAGCCAAAGGATAAATAAGACTTACACATAAAATAATAATTTAGGTCTCAAAAAGACCAGGCAAATTCCATATCCACCTCCACAGAGATGCCATATCAATCTTTTCAGAATCTTCATCTTATTATTTCCCTGCCCCCCTTAAAAGACCTCTGACAATACCCCGTGGTAAAGAAGAGTCAGCCTCCGGAGAGAGTGCAGAGTGACTAGCAGCCCAGTCCCCTCTATACCTAC